>CAUPSL010000139.1:0-42500 GCA_963514005.1 Raja brachyura
GGGTTGGGGGTTGGGGGGATGAGGTTGGGGTTGGGGGTGGTGGGGGGGAGGGGTGGGAGGGTAAGGGTGGGGTTGGGGTTGGGGGGGTTGAGTGTGGGGATGGGGTTGGGGGTAGGGGGATGGGTATGTGGGGGGGTGGGGGAGAGGTCCAGAGGGGAGGGATGAACTCAGGAGGGAGGCGATAGGGGTGAGGGATGGAGGGAGAGGAGTGAGGGGGGGGGGGGGTTATGAGGTGACGGTGAAGGGCTGGTGGGGGACAGGGGTTATGGGGAGAAACAGGAGAATGAGGTTAGGAGGGAGAGATAGGTCAGCCATGATTGAATGGTGGAGTAGACTTGATGGGCCGAGTGGCCTCATTCTGCTCCTATCCCACATGACCAGGGAGGGAGAGGGGGGCAGGGAGGGAGGGGGTGGGGAAGGGGGGGAGAAAGCTCTCCATTGTGTACGTGCAGTGGCGTCGGGAGCTGAGGAGGTGTGTGACAGTCAGGCGGCATCTCTGGAAAAACAGGGTCACCCACCACTTGTTTAGAATTACACGCAGTCCAGAAATAGTCTGTAAAGATCTGGACTGCACAGATCACACACACGCTGACCCACACACACGCACACACACACACACAGATGTGCACACGCACGCACACACACACATGCACACATGCACACACACACAAACACGCACACATGCGCACACACACACAAGCACAGGCACACATGTACACACACGCACACATGCACACACGCACACGCACGCACACACACACAGGTGTGCACACAGAGTGAGGTGGTTGGTGGAGGCTCCTGGTAAATGCCGGGCCGTGACCCAATGCCCTTGTTGAACCACCCCCAACACAAGTCCACACACCATCACAGCTGCAGATTTTAAATCAGTTAGTACGCTGAGATCTCAGATAAATATTCTTGGCAGTGGCCACAAAGACATTGGGTTGTCAGGGGAAGCCATCTGCTTCCCTGATGTTGGTGACGGAAGTATATCTGCCACCTACTCGATGTGGGCTGTGTATCCAACAACCCCCCCATCCCCCCTCCACTCCCCTCCGTCTCTGACTCCGTCTCTGAATCCCTGCAATAGCTCAGTGCCACTGTCATTGCCACGGTGCATTAAAGAAAGGATGAACCAGACACATCCCAGCATTGCATCAGGCCCTAGACCCCGACAGGGCAAAGTCCATTCACAAACATCAGGGCACCGGCCACTCAGTTGGCAGCCCTGTCCCATAGACTGGGCCAGCGGGTACACGGCAGGGCCGTGTGTGGCACACTATGTCTCACAAATCTGATTGTGTTTGTTAAAGATGATTGTTTTATTGTCGTACAAGACCAAGTCACACGGAAGGCCCGGTCTCCCATCGCAACCCGCTCTCCCCAATGCAATATTCCACCACTCACCCATAGACCACAACTGGTTCTTGGTTACTTGGTCCTCCAAAATATTCCAACTGGAATTTAAACTGGAGGTGGTGAAGGGAGGGGTTAAACCAGAGAGGGTTATTGGGAAGAAAGTGCCACTTTAAATTTAGTTGCATCTGGCTGGGCAACCGTGGTTTGGTGGAGATTATTCCATGCTTTAATAGTGCGTGGGAAGAACAAATTGCTGTACACATCTGTCTTTGTGGCTGGGACCACAAACTGTGCATGGGTGGCTCATTTACCCTCATTTATTTTAAACTTAAAAAAAAAATGCTGCTGGGAAAAAAAATTGGATTTCACTTGCTACCAGGACTCGGTGTCCTGTGATTGCAACATTGTTGTGGGCAGGGCCAGCAAGGATTTGGATTTTTGACACTGAGAAGTTAAGTGAAAAGTAACCATTTTAAAGTTTTAAGTGTGAATAACTTGTAAAATTTACCATCAATCTGAACAAAATGATACTCCACACCACAGGACAATGGTGAGTATAGTGGTCCAAAGATTGTAGTGCTATTGTGTACGGTTTTGGCGTAACTCAGGACATGAATCGCACGCACGCACACACACACACACAGACAAGATGAGAGTTTTAGTAACATATAGATGTCCCGAAACGGAACAATGAAATTCTTTCTTGCTGCAGCACAACAGAATACATATGTAAACATAGTACACTGTAAAGAAGATTCTAAAGATGAGAGCAGGGCGGTAAAATTGGTGGTAGAGAGGACAATGAAGAAAACAATCTAAGATTACATCAGATCTGGGTCAAGAAGAATAATAGTGCGGGTCAGACAGCATCTCGGGAGAAAAGGAATGGGCCTGGACCGAAACGTCTCTCATTCCTTCTCTCCACTGATGCTGCCTGTCCTGCTGAGTTTCCCCAGCATTTAGTGTCTATCTTCGGTTTAAACCAGCGTCTGCAGTTCCTTCCTACGCATGAATTATAGGGCGTGGTGGAGCAGGCCTTAATCGCTCATGGTGTTGAGTACGTTCACAAGTTCACAAGCTATAGGAGTTTAATTAGGCCATCGAGTCTACTCCGCCATTCAATCCTGGCTGATCTCTGCCTCCTAATCCCATTGTCCTGCCTTCTCCCCATAGCCGTTGACGCCCGTTCCAATCAAGAATTTGTCTATCTCTGCCTTAAAAAGATCCACTGACGTGGCCTCCACAGCCCTCTGTGTGGGCAATCAGCAATGAGTTCCACAGATTCACTACCCTCTGACTAAACAAGTTCCTCCTCACCTCCTTTCTAAAAGACCGCCCTTTAATTTTGAGGTTGTGACCTGTGGTCCTAGACTCTCCCACCAGTGGAAACATCCTCTCCACATCCACTCTATCCAAGCCTTTCATTATTCTGTACGTTTCAATGAGGTCCCCCCTAAACTCCAGCGAGTACAGGCCCAGTGCCGACAAACGCTCATCATAGATTAACCCACTCATTCCTGGGATCATTCTTGTGAACCTCCTCTGGTCCCTCTCCAGAGCCGGCACATCCTTCCTCAGATACGGGGCCCAAAATTGCTCACAGGTACTCCAAATGCGGCCTGACCAGCGCCGTATAGAGCCTCAGCATTACATCCCTGTTTTTGTATACAAGCCCTCTTGATATAAATGCTTGTACTGAGTTTGCCTTCATTACTACCGATTCGACTTGCAGATTAACTTTTTGTGAGTCCTGCACCAGTACAGTCCAGGAGTTAGGACATTGTGTTAGAGCTGTACAAAACGTTGGTGAGGCCACACCGTGTCCAGCTCTGTGCAACCTGCTAGTGGGAGGATGTGTGCTGAAAGATCGATGAGATGGTGATGGGGTCTGGTGGATGTTGGGCTGGAGTTATCAGGAGCGTTGGATAGGCTGAGTCTTTAGTCCCTGGACCATAGCTGAGGGCTGACCTTCTGAAGGGTCACTGATTAATGATGGGGCATAATAGCCAGTCTCTCTCCCAGGGAAGGGGACCCTAATACTGGAGGCTACAGGTTAACGGTGAGAGGGGAACACATTTAAAGGGACTTGGGGCTAACGTAATCAAGGGATATGGGGAGAAAGCAGGAACAGGGTGCTGATTTTGGCCATGACGATATTGAATGGCGGTGCTGGCTCGAAGGGCTGAATGGCCTGCTCCGGCACCTATTTTCTATGATTCACACGTTCACTAGTTCTTGGTTATTCTCACGTATTCACCACCTGCTCTGCCGCCCTCTACATGTGTGAGTGTGGACGCCCAGGTCTCTCTCCTCAGCGACTATCTTCACCCACTCTCACAGCTGCCAGGCCTCTGGGACAGGACCATAAATCACCTTCAATTACTTTTCCTGCGAGTCTTGTACTTGTCAAAATGAATGATGTCAGTACTGTAGAATTCAGGTCCCTTCAAGTCCCATTCCCAACTCCAGAAACACCCCCCCCCCCCCACCCCCCCCCCCCCAGGGACCTGTTATTCTGTAAATAACCCCTCCCCCCCCCCCCCAAACTCTGAACCCCTGAATCAGACCCCAGCCTGTGACCCAGTCTCGGGGATCTGCTCCCCCATATATAAAGGCTTACAACTATATACCCCAGGCTTACAACTGCTGCTTTGTTGAAGTACGGAACAACATTTGTTGTCACCTCACATGAAACAATTACTTAATTGATTAATAGGTTTATTGGCCAAGTAGGTACAGTATTCTGGCCATACTTATCTACACATACGGCTAGTACAGTCAAAGAGTCGCAGCGCAGAAACAGGCCCTTCTGCCCAACTTGCCCATGCTAACCAACATGCCCCATCTAAGCTCGTCCCACCTCCCTGCGTTTGACCCATATCCCTCCAAGCCTGTCCTGTCCATGTACCTGTCCAAATGTCTATTAAATGTTGTTATAGTCCCTGCCTGAACTATCTCCTGTGGCAGCTCATTCCACACACCCACCACCATACCTATGGGAGCCCCAGCAATCTCCTCCCATGGCAACTGGTGCACACCAGGACCTGGAGATGATCCATCTTTACACCCACTGAGATATCTAATACCTCTTTTATTTAATTCATGCTAATTGTTGTCGTCCCTCTTCTCCACACCGCCCCCTTCCTCACCCCTCACCCACGCCTCCTGGCTCAACATTACAGACCCCTCTCTTACCCTGGATTCCCCCGTGATCTTTATATAAAATACTGACATCTTCCTTCATCTTTAGTTAAATTATTGTCACGTGGGCTGAGGTACGGTATTACTGTGTGCTGTCCAGTCGGCAAATAGACTGTACATAATTACGTGTGTAGAAGGAACTTCAACTGCTGGTTTACACTGAAGGTAGACGCATCTCAGACCAGCAGAATCAGGGGAGAGGATCCAAACTACGGGTCCTCTCCCCCGACTCTCAGTCTGAAGAAGCGTCTCGACCTGAAACGCCACCTATCCCTTCTCTCCAGAGATGCTGCCTGTCCCGCTGAGTTACTCCAGCACAATCAAAGCCATCCACTGTGTACAGATACAGACTAAATAGAATAACGTTTAGTGCAAGATAAATTGTAGTAAAGTCCGATTAAAGATAGTCTGAGGGTCTCCAATGAGTTGGATGTGAGGGCAGGACCGCTCTCCAGTTGAATCTAATCTGCCAGTGATGTTTCCAGCCCGCTGTTCACCCTCACAGTGGGTCCTCGTACACTCCTGCGCCCTCTCACCCACTGATGGACCTCTCCCTGTCTTCAGTTGCCTGTCCATTCCCACCACAGATGCTGCCTGACCCGCTGAGTTCATTTCCTTTCAGATGTCCTTGACTGTATCGCAAACTCTGCCCAGATTCCCACGTTGCCTCGTCAAGATGTCTCTCTCTGCTGTAACAGCAGAGGAGAAATATTCTTCCTAATGAATTTAAATCAGGAGAAGTGAAGCTGGGAGCTGGATTGAGACGCTCGGTCTCATAGACTGGGCGAGGCTGTAACTGCGCTGTGCATTAAACTCTCTCACCCAGGAATAAACTCAGCACAGATGCATTATTCATCGTGCATGAGCCACAAATATTGTGAATTCTGTACTGGTCATAACCCCTGCTGCTGAAGCACCGGCATAAGATAGCAGCAGAATGAGGCCATTCGGTCCATCTAGTCTACTCCGTCATTCAATCATGGCTGATCTATCTCTCCCTCCTAACCCCATTCTCCTGCCTCCTCCCCATAACCCCGGACACCCCTAATCAAGAATCTGTCAATCTCTGCCTTAACAATATCCATTGACTTGGCCTCCACAGTCGACTGTGGCAACCCACAGATTCACCACCCTCTGGCTACGGCGGCACGGTGGCGCAGCGGTAGAGTTGCTGCCTTACAGCACTTGCAGTGCCGGAGACCCGGGTTCGATCCCGACTACGGGTGCTGCCTGTACGGAGTTTGTACGTTTGCCCCGTGACCTGCGTAGGTTTTCTATGGGTGCTCTGGTTTCCTCCCACTCTCCAAAGACGTACAGGTTTGTAGGTTAATTGGCTTGGTATAATTTGTAGATTGTTCCCAGTGTGTGTAGGATAGTGTTAATGTGCAGGGATCGCTGGTCGGTGCGGACTCCTTGGGCCAAAGGGCCCGTTTCTGCTCTGTATCTGTAAACTAAACTAAACTAAATAAATTCCTCCTCAACTCCTTCCTAAAGGAACGTCCTTTTATTCTGAGGCCGTGCCCTCTGGTCCTAGACTCTCTCACAGTGGAAACATCCTCTCCACATCCACTCTATCCAGGCCTTTATTCGGTAAGCTTCAACAAGGCCCCCCATCATCCTCACTGGCCTCCCAACACGGAATGCTGGCATCTCCTTCCCGGGAGAGGAGGAGTCCGGCGCTAGGCCAATGCAATCCGGTCTGGAGAGGGGCGTGTGTGCGTGCCCAGTGTGCGCGTGTGACTACAGGACACTCCTGCTCACTACTGGACACACCAGCTCACTATTCTCCACATTCAAAAGGGCGTGAGTGGGAAAAGGAAAGAGCAGATTCAATTGTGTTAAGACCTTTACTGAATAACTAGCAGGTTTAGCATCACAGTCAGTGCTAGTTCACAATGGATATTAGAAGTTATCTTGCAGCTTGTTGTGGGAAGTAATATAGCGATAATTGATTTTTCCCTAATAGATAAAGAAGTGGTTTGCAGCAAAGTGTGAGGAAGAACATCACAACAGCGCGTGACCCTGAATGACTGGCCTTCTCCATCCACCCTCCCAGCTCATGTGAGCACATTGCCACTCGACATTGCATTCCACACTCCGTATTGTTGGCTGAGGAGGTACGAGATATATAACAGCCAGTGTTACATCTAAAGATAGACACAAAAAGCTGGATCTAATGGGCCTGTCCCACTTGGACTAGATAATCATCGCATGTCCGCCGGTGTTCGCCGGGAGTAGTCGTGAGGGGTCCAGCCACAGTCAGGGTAGGGAATCTAAAACTAGAGGGCGCAGGCTAAAGGTGAGAGGGAGAAGAGAATGGTGACAGTCTGGACCGAGCTGCCAGAGGAGGTGGTAGAGGCAGGCAATATACGATCCGTAAAAGACATTGGGACAGGCAGGTGGATGTGAATGTGTGTCTGGCACAGGCTAGTGGGAGAACTCGGTTAGGCAACTTGGTTGGCATGGACAGGTGGAGCCGAAGGGCCTGTTTCCATGCTGTTCGGCTCCCGGACTGTGAGTTCACTATATTGCTATATCTCTTGCTATATTTAAGAGGGCGTTAGATGTGGTACTTGTGGCTAAAGGGATCAGGGGGTATGGAGAGAAGACAGGTACGGGATACTGAGTTGGATGATCAGCCATGATCACATTGAATGGCGGTGCAGGCTCGAAGGGCCGAATGGCCTACTCCTGCGCCTAATTTCTATGTTTCTATGTTTCACATCCCCACTTATTCTGCCTTATTTTGCAGGAAGGAAATCACACAGTAACAGATATTTGGGTCCGATACAGACCTGTTAGCAAACTGCCAGAGAGCAGTATCATACTTCCTCACCAGAGAGTGGGTCAGTCGATAAACACACGGCAGACATATCAGTCACGTCAACTTTGTGTTTGTTGTCAGAGGCTCGAGTGCAATGAGGAGCAGGTACAAAGAAAACTCATCTTGCAGCAGGCCCACAGGCCCACAGACCCACACACCCACAGGCCCACACACCCACACACCCACACACCCACAGGCCCACACACCCACAGGCCCACAGGCCCACTGGCCCACAGACCCATACACCCACACACCCACAGGCCCACACACCCACAGGCCCACAGGCCCACACACCCACACACCCACACACCCACAGGCCCACACACCCACAGGCCCACAGGCCCACACACCCACACACCCACACACCCACACACCCACACGCCCACAGGCCCACACACCCACAGGCCCACAGGCCCACACACCCACACACCCACACGCCCACACACCCACACACCCACACACCCACAGGCCCACACACCCACAGGCCCACAGGCCCACACACCCACACACCCACACACCCACACACCCACAGGCCCACAGGCCCACACACCCACACACCCACACACCCACACACCCACACACCCACAGACCCACAGGCCCACACACCCACACACCCACAGGCCCACAGGCCCACACACCCACACACCCACAGGCCCACACACCCACACACCCACACACCCACACACCCACAGACCCACAGGCCCACAGGCCCACACACCCACACACCCACAGACCCACAGGCCCACAGGCCCACAGGCCCACACACCCACACACCCACAGGCCCACAGACCCACAGGCCCACAGGCCCACACACCCACACACCCACACACCCACACACCCACAGGCCCACAGGCCCACAGGCCCACACACCCACACACCCACAGGCCCACAGGCCCACAGACCCACAGGCCCACAGGCCCACACACCCACACACCCACACACCCACACACCCACAGGCCCACACACCCACAGGCCCACAGGCCCACAGGCCCACAGGCCCACAGACCCACAGACCCACAGGCCCACACACCGACACACCCACAGGTCCACAGGCCCACACACCCACACACCCACACACCCACAGGCCCACAGGCCCACACACCCACAGACCCACAGACCCACAGACCCACAGGCCCACAGGCCCACAGACCCACAGACCCACAGACCCACAGACCCACACACCCACACACCCACAGATCCACACACCCACTCATCCACACACCCACAGACCCACAGACCCACAGGCCCACAGGCCCACACACCCACACACCCACAGGCCCACAGGCCCACAGACCCACAGGCCCACAGGCCCACACACCCACACACCCACACACCCACACACCCACAGGCCCACAGGCCCACAGGCCCACACACCCACACACCCACACACCCACAGACCCACAGGCCCACACACCCACACACCCACAGGCCCACAGGCCCACACACCCACACACCCACAGGCCCACACACCCACACACCCACACACCCACACACCCACAGACCCACAGGCCCACAGGCCCACACACCCACACACCCACAGACCCACAGGCCCACAGGCCCACAGGCCCACACACCCACACACCCACAGGCCCACAGGCCCACACACCCACACACCCACACACCCACACACCCACAGGCCCACAGGCCCACAGGCCCACACACCCACACACCCACACACCCACACACCCACACACCCACAGACCCACAGGCCCACACACCCACACACCCACAGGCCCACAGGCCCACACACCCACACACCCACAGGCCCACACACCCACACACCCACACACCCACACACCCACAGACCCACAGGCCCACAGGCCCACACACCCACACACCCACAGACCCACAGGCCCACAGGCCCACAGGCCCACACACCCACACACCCACAGGCCCACAGACCCACAGGCCCACAGGCCCACACACCCACACACCCACACACCCACACACCCACAGGCCCACAGGCCCACAGGCCCACACACCCACACACCCACAGGCCCACAGGCCCACAGACCCACAGGCCCACAGGCCCACACACCCACACACCCACACACCCACACACCCACAGGCCCACACACCCACAGGCCCACAGGCCCACAGGCCCACAGGCCCACAGACCCACAGACCCACAGGCCCACACACCGACACACCCACAGGTCCACAGGCCCACACACCCACACACCCACACACCCACAGGCCCACAGGCCCACACACCCACAGACCCACAGACCCACAGACCCACAGGCCCACAGGCCCACAGACCCACAGACCCACAGACCCACAGACCCACACACCCACACACCCACAGATCCACACACCCACTCATCCACACACCCACAGACCCACAGACCCACAGGCCCACAGGCCCACACACCCACACACCCACAGGCCCACAGGCCCACAGACCCACAGGCCCACAGGCCCACACACCCACACACCCACACACCCACACACCCACAGGCCCACAGGCCCACAGGCCCACACACCCACACACCCACACACCCACAGACCCACAGGCCCACACACCCACACACCCACAGGCCCACAGGCCCACACACCCACACACCCACAGGCCCACACACCCACACACCCACACACCCACACACCCACAGACCCACAGGCCCACAGGCCCACACACCCACACACCCACAGACCCACAGGCCCACAGGCCCACAGGCCCACACACCCACACACCCACAGGCCCACAGACCCACAGGCCCACAGGCCCACACACCCACACACCCACACACCCACACACCCACAGGCCCACAGGCCCACAGGCCCACACACCCACACACCCACAGGCCCACAGGCCCACAGACCCACAGGCCCACAGGCCCACACACCCACACACCCACACACCCACACACCCACAGGCCCACACACCCACAGGCCCACAGGCCCACAGGCCCACAGGCCCACAGACCCACAGACCCACAGGCCCACACACCGACACACCCACAGGTCCACAGGCCCACACACCCACACACCCACACACCCACAGGCCCACAGGCCCACACACCCACACACCCACACACCCACAGACCCACAGGCCCACAGGCCCACAGGCCCACACACCCACACACCCACAGGCCCACAGGCCCACAGACCCACAGGCCCACAGGCCCACAGGCCCACAGACCCACAGACCCACAGGCCCACACACCGACACACCCACAGGTCCACAGGCCCACACACCCACACACCCACACACCCACAGGCCCACAGGCCCACACACCCACAGACCCACAGACCCACAGACCCACAGGCCCACAGGCCCACAGACCCACAGACCCACACACCCACACGCCCACACACCCACACACCCACAGGCCCACAGGCCCACACACCCACACACCCACACGCCCACACACCCACACACCCACACACCCACAGGCCCACACACCCACAGGCCCACAGGCCCACACACCCACACACCCACACACCCACACACCCACAGGCCCACAGGCCCACAGGCCCACACACCCACACACCCACACACCCACACACCCACACACCCACAGACCCACAGGCCCACACACCCACACACCCACAGGCCCACAGGCCCACACACCCACACACCCACAGGCCCACACACCCACACACCCACACACCCACAGACCCACAGACCCACAGGCCCACAGGCCCACACACCCACACACCCACAGACCCACAGGCCCACAGGCCCACAGGCCCACACACCCACACACCCACAGGCCCACAGACCCACAGGCCCACAGGCCCACACACCCACACACCCACACACCCACACACCCACAGGCCCACAGGCCCACACACCCACACACCCACAGGCCCACACACCCACACACCCACACACCCACACACCCACAGACCCACAGGCCCACAGGCCCACACACCCACACACCCACAGACCCACAGGCCCACAGGCCCACAGGCCCACACACCCACACACCCACAGGCCCACAGACCCACAGGCCCACAGGCCCACACACCCACACACCCACACACCCACACACCCACAGGCCCACAGGCCCACAGGCCCACACACCCACACACCCACAGGCCCACAGGCCCACAGACCCACAGGCCCACAGGCCCACACACCCACACACCCACACACCCACACACCCACAGGCCCACACACCCACAGGCCCACAGGCCCACAGGCCCACAGGCCCACAGACCCACAGACCCACAGGCCCACACACCGACACACCCACAGGTCCACAGGCCCACACACCCACACACCCACACACCCACAGGCCCACAGGCCCACACACCCACACACCCACACACCCACAGACCCACAGGCCCACAGGCCCACAGGCCCACACACCCACACACCCACAGGCCCACAGGCCCACAGACCCACAGGCCCACAGGCCCACAGGCCCACAGACCCACAGACCCACAGGCCCACACACCGACACACCCACAGGTCCACAGGCCCACACACCCACACACCCACACACCCACAGGCCCACAGGCCCACACACCCACAGACCCACAGACCCACAGACCCACAGGCCCACAGGCCCACAGACCCACAGACCCACAGACCCACAGACCCACAGACCCACACACCCACAGGCCCACAGGCCCACACACCCACACACCCACACGCCCACACACCCACACACCCACACACCCACAGGCCCACACACCCACAGGCCCACAGGCCCACACACCCACACACCCACACACCCACAGGCCCACAGGCCCACAGGCCCACACACCCACACACCCACACACCCACACACCCACACACCCACAGACCCACAGGCCCACACACCCACACACCCACAGGCCCACAGGCCCACACACCCACACACCCACAGGCCCACACACCCACACACCCACACACCCACAGACCCACAGACCCACAGGCCCACAGGCCCACACACCCACACACCCACAGACCCACAGGCCCACAGGCCCACAGGCCCACACACCCACACACCCACGGGCCCACAGACCCACAGGCCCACAGGCCCACACACCCACACACCCACACACCCACACACCCACAGGCCCACAGGCCCACAGGCCCACACACCCACACACCCACAGGCCCACAGGCCCACAGACCCACAGGCCCACAGGCCCACACACCCACACACCCACACACCCACACACCCACAGGCCCACACACCCACAGGCCCACAGGCCCACAGGCCCACAGGCCCACAGACCCACAGACCCACAGGCCCACACACCGACACACCCACAGGTCCACAGGCCCACACACCCACACACCCACACACCCACAGGCCCACAGGCCCACACACCCACAGACCCACAGACCCACAGACCCACAGGCCCACAGGCCCACAGACCCACAGACCCACAGACCCACAGACCCACACACCCACACACCCACAGATCCACACACCCACTCATCCACACACCCACAGACCCACAGACCCACAGGCCCACAGGCCCACACACCCACACACCCACAGGCCCACAGGCCCACAGACCCACAGGCCCACAGGCCCACACGCCCACACACCCACACACCCACACACCCACACACCCACAGGCCCACAGGCCCACAGGCCCACACACCCACACACCCACACACCCACAGACCCACAGGCCCACACACCCACACACCCACAGGCCCACAGGCCCACACACCCACACACCCACAGGCCCACACACCCACACACCCACACACCCACACACCCACAGACCCACAGGCCCACAGGCCCACACACCCACACACCCACAGACCCACAGGCCCACAGGCCCACAGGCCCACACACCCACACACCCACAGGCCCACAGACCCACAGGCCCACAGGCCCACACACCCACACACCCACACACCCACACACCCACAGGCCCACAGGCCCACAGGCCCACACACCCACACACCCACAGACCCACAGGCCCACAGGCCCACAGGCCCACACACCCACACACCCACAGGCCCACAGGCCCACAGACCCACAGGCCCACAGGCCCACACACCCACACACCCACACACCCACACACCCACAGGCCCACACACCCACAGGCCCACAGGCCCACAGGCCCACAGGCCCACAGACCCACAGACCCACAGGCCCACACACCGACACACCCACAGGTCCACAGGCCCACACACCCACACACCCACACACCCACAGGCCCACAGGCCCACACACCCACAGACCCACAGACCCACAGACCCACAGGCCCACAGGCCCACAGACCCACAGACCCACAGACCCACACACCCACACACCCACAGACCCACAGACCCACACACCCACACACCCACAGACCCACAGACCCACAGGCCCACAGGCCCACACACCCACACACCCACAGGCCCACAGGCCCACAGACCCACAGGCCCACAGGCCCACACACCCACACACCCACACACCCACACACCCACACACCCACAGGCCCACAGGCCCACAGGCCCACACACCCACACACCCACACACCCACAGGCCCACAGGCCCACACACCCACACACCCACAGGCCCACAGACCCACAGGCCCACAGGCCCACACACCCACACACCCACACACCCACACACCCACAGACCCACACAGCCACAGACCCACAGGCCCACAGGCTCACACACCCACACACCCACAGGCCCACAGGCCCACAGGCCCACAAACCCACAGGCCCACACACCCACACACCCACGCACCCACAGGCCCACAGACCCACAGGCCCACACACCCACACACCCACACGCCCACACACCCACAGGCCCACAGGCCCACAGGCCCACAGACCCACAGACCCACAGGCCCACACACCCACAGGTCCACAGGCCCACACACCCACACACCCACAGGCCCACAGGCCCACACACCCACAGACCCACAGGCCCACACACCCACAGGTCCACAGGCCCACAGACCCACAGACCCACAGACCCACAGACCCACACACCCACAGACCCACAGGTCCACAGGCCCACAGACCCACAGACCCACAGACCCACAGGCCCACAGACCCACAGACCCACACACCCACACACCCACACACCCACACACCCACAGACCCACAGACCTGCAGACCCACACACCCACAGACCCACAGACCCACAGGCCCACAGGCCCACACACCCACACACCCACACGCCCACAGGCCCACAGGCTCACAGACCCACAGATCCACAGATCCACAGACCCACAGACCCACACACCCACAGGCCCACAGACCCACAGACCCACAGACCCACAGGCCCACAGACCCACAGGCCCACAGACCCACACACCCACACACCCACAGACCCACAGACCCACACACCCACACACCCACAGACCCACAGACCCACACACCCACAGACCCACACACCCACAGATCCACAGGCCCACAGGCCCACAGACCCACAGGCCCACAGGCCCACAGGCCCACACACCCACAGACCCACAGACCCACAGGCCCACAGACCCACAGGCCCACAGGCCCACACACCCACACACCCACACACCCACAGACCCACAGGCCCACAGACCCACAGACCCACAGGCCCACACACCCGCCCACCCACAGACCCACACATCCACACACCCACAGACCCACACATCCACACACCCACAGACCCACACACCCACACACCCACAGACCCACAGGCCCACACACCCGCCCACCCACAGGCCCACACACCCGCCCACCCACAGACCCACACATCCACACACCCACAGACCCACAGGCCCACAGACCCACAGACCCACAGACCCACAGGCCCACACACCCGCCCACCCACAGGCCCACACACCCGCCCACCCACAGACCCACACATCCACACACCCACAGACCCACAGACCCACAGACCCACAGACCCACAGACCCACAGGCCCACAGACCCACACACCCGCACACCCACAGACCCACACACCCACACACCCACACACCCACACACCCACAGGCCCACAGACCCACACATCCACACACCCACAGACCCACACACCCACACACCCACACACCCACACACCCACACACCCACACACCCACACACCCACAGGCCCACAGACCCACACATCCACACACCCACAGACCCACACACCCACACACCCACACACCCACACACCCACAGGCCCACAGACCCACACACCCGCACACCCACACACCCACACACCCACAGACCCACACACCCACACACCCACACACCCACACACCCACACACCCACACACACCATCATGTACACATGAATTATGCATAAACCACGCAAACTACAAGACAGTGAAAATAAAATCATTGCGAAAAGCAAGACATTAGTGAGACACAATGAGAATTAAGTCCGTGGTAGAGCAAGAGGTGGTCTACAGTGTAGGAAGGAACTGCAGATGCTGGTTTAAACCAAAGATAGACACAGAATGCTGGAGTAACTCAGCGGGACAGGCAACATCTCTGGAGAAAATGAATGGGTTACATTTCGGGTCGAGACCCTTCTTCAGACCCGAAACCAGTCTCGACCCAAAACGTCACCCATTTCTTCTCTCCACGGATGCTGCCTGAGTTACTCCAGCATTTTGTATCTATCTTCGGTTTAAACCAGCATCTGCAGTTCCTTCGACAGCGACATCGTCCATGTACAGGGAGGTCTTTACTTGAATGCCCCCACTGCCGGGCAGTGTCACTCCTCTTATGCTCGCATCCTTCCTGATGGATTCGGCAAAGGGTTCAATACAATCCTCTGTCATCACAGAGCTCCCCCTTTGAACCTTATGGAAGAAGAAACGTGAGCACGTCTCATCCTGCTCCACATGGCGGACCCTGGATCGGAAGATGATCTTGGAGGATTCAGAGGTAAAGAGCCGAGCTTGCCGGTCCTTCACATCTCTAAGTTCCTCCTTCACATCCACCCCTCTCGACTGCAGAAGGAGCAGTTGTTGCGGCAGGACAACACCCGATTACAATCGAGCCATTCACAGTGTACAGATACATGAGAAGGGAATAACGTTTAGTGCAAGGTAAAGCCAGCAAAGTCCCATCAAGGATAGTCCAAGGGTCACCAATGAGGAAGATAGTAGTTGAGCGCTGCTCTCTGGTTGGTGAGAGGACGGTTCAGTTGCCTGTTAGCAGCTGGGAAGAAACTGTCCCTGAACCTGGAGGTGTGCGTTTTCACACATCAGCTCCGCGATGTTTTTTCTCGGCGGTCTCAGCTCACTGGAGCTCCAGTGTGGCGACCCAGGCAAGGTATCGCCCGCTCCGCGATGGTGCTCCAGCGCTGCGCCGCTGCCGAAGCCGAGGTTCTGGGCGATCTCCTCAAGAAACGCCGCTCCAGGCCTGCTGGTAGGCCGCGAGGACGGGTCGAAAGTACAGCCCGGAGAAAAGCTGCCTCTCCAACCAGGTAGGGATCAGGAAAAGTAGTTTCCCTCTCCCCCCCCCCTAACCCCCCCCCCCCCCCACCTCTCACATAGAAAATAATAGAACTCCAAACACAAAACACTTTAACTCACTAAAAATAAAGAAAAGAGTGAAAAACAAACAGCTGCAGGCTGGGCAGCCACACCATACAGGACTGCGCCTCCTATAGAAGACTAGAGGGCGCAGCTTTAAGGTGAGAGGGGCAAAGTTTAAAGGAGATGTGTTTTGCACAGAGGGGGGTGGGTGCCTAGAACGCGTTGCCAGGGGTGGTGGTGGAGGCAGATACCATAGTGGTGTTTAACAGGCGCGTGGATATGCAGGGAACGGAGGGATAGGATCACGTGCGGGCAGAGGAGATTAGTTTAGCATCGCATCCAGCACAGAAATTGTGGGCCAAAGGGCCTGTTCCTGCGCTGGATTGGTCGCTGGCTTTCACAGGCAGGTTTGTTGCTTCTGTCAGCAACGGTGGAGCCTGCAACCGGGGTGAATATTTTACCAATTGTTCACTTTGTTTTCATAGATTAAGCAAGCGGCAGAGATGCTGACCAATCAGCTGGCAGGACAGGGCGGAGTGGCCCAGGTTATGAGGCGTTAACTGTTCGATCACTCGAAAGTTCGGAATAACGTTGTGAGGACAGAGCAGGGCCGAGCGAGAGAGAATCAAATATGTATCCATCCACATCCTGCTGGCACAGTGAGTCCACAGGTGGGACAGGGAGTTTAGAGTTTAGAGATACAGCACGGAAACAGGCCCTTCAGCCCACCGCGTCCGTGCTGACCAGCGATCTCCCCGTACACCAGCACTACCCTACACACACTAGGGACAATTAACCTACAAACCTTGTACGCCTTAGGACTGTGGGAGGAAACCGGTGCACCCGGAGAAAACGCACATGGTCATGGGAGAACGTACAAACTCCGTACAGACAGCACCCGTAGTCGGGATCAAACCCAAGTCTCTGGCGCTTTGCCAACATGAAGGGGATTAACGTTGGGAGGAGGTGGGAGGCTGGGATGGGGGTGGGGGGGGGGGCGGGCAGAGTGAGCTGCCACAGGGTGGGGTGCAGCTGGGAGTGAGCAGATATGGGGTGGGGGGGTTATCTGATACCAGGGGCGTGTGTGGTTGGCGTGTGGGCAGTCATGTGCCGTGTGGGGGACTGGCCAGGACATGTGCACCCATGTGGCAAGGAGCGTGTGACCCGTGTATCTGGCGTGTGGGCAGACATGTGCCGGTGTGTGACCGTGTGACCCGTGTACCAGGGCGTGTGTGGCCCGTGTGCCAGGGCGTGTGTGACCCATGTGCCCACTCCACGTTCACTCCGCGTTCCAGGCACCCACCACCCTCTGTGTAAAACACTTGCCCCTCAACTCTGCCCCTCTCACCTTAAAGCTGCGCCCTCTAATCTTTGATGTTTCCACCCTGGGGAAAAGGTTCTGACTGTCGACCCTATCTATTCCTCCCATCATCTCCTCTCAACGTCCGGCGTTGCAGAGAAAACAATCCGAGTCTGCCCAACCTCTCCTTATAGCTAAACACCCTCTAAAGCCCACACTAGCGGCCTGGTAAACCTACCCTGCACCCATCTCCAACGCCTCCACATCCGACCAGAACTGTACAAGACCAAAACCCAAAAGATCATGGAGTCACAGAGTGATACCGCGCGGAAACAGGCCCTTCGGCCCAACTTGCCTAAACTGACCAACATGTCTGCATTTGGCCCATATTCTTCCAAACCTGACCTATATAGTTGAAGGTGACCAGTGAAAGGCCTGGATAGAGTGGATGTGGAGAGGATGTGTGCACTGATGGGGGAGTCTAGGACCAGTGGTCACAGCCTCAGAATTAAAGGACGTTCCTTTAAGAAGATGAGGAGGAATTTTGTTAGTTGGTGAATCTGTGGAATTCATTGCCACAGAAGGCTGTGGGGGTCAAGTCAATGGATATATGTAAGGCTAAGATAGATCGGTGCGGATGTCAGGGGTTAGGAGGTTACGAGGGAGAGATAGATCAGCCATGTTGAATGGTAGAGTGGACTCGATGGGCAGAATGGCCTTATTATGCTCATATCACTTATGAGCATGAAAGTGAATTATCCATGTACCTGTCCAAGTGTTTGTTAAACGTTGTGCTAGTCTCAGCCTCAACGACATCCCCTGGTGGTGTCTCCTGGAATGCCCAGGCCCAGCCCATTGTGCCCACGGTTCCAGCCATTGCTGCAAGCTCATGTCTACGTCAAAGGATAGACACAGCGTGCTGGAGTAACTCAGCGGGTCAGGCAGCATCTGTGGAGAACATGGATAGGTGACGTTTCACAGAGTGCTGGAGTAACTCAGCGGGTCAGGCAGCATCTGTGGAGAACATGGATAGGTGACGTTTCACAGAGTGCTGGAGTAACTCAGCGGGTCAGGCAGCATCTGTGGAGAACATGGATAGGTGACATTTTGGGTCAAGACTGGGGAAGGGTGACTGAACATGCAAAGACGCACCACGGGTGCCAGGGTGTGTGTGTGTGTGTGTGTGTGTGTGTGAGTATGTGAGTGTGAGTGTGTGTGAGTGCGTGTGTGTGAATGTGAGTGTGTGTGCAAGTGCGTGTGAGTATGTGTGAGTGTGTGTGCGTGCATGTGTGAGTGCACGTGTGTGAATGTGAGTGTGCATGTGAGTGAGTATGTGTGTGTGAGTGTGCAAGTGCGAGTGCGTGTGAGTATGTATGAGTGTGAGAGTGTGTGTGAGTGCATGTGTGAGTGCACGTGTGTGAATGTGTGTGTGAGTGTGTGTGAGTGTGAGTGTGTGTATCTGCCTCTCACTGTGATGACAATGTCAGTGGATGTAAATTATGTCTGGAGTGTGAAGAAGGGTAGACTGATGAACCAGGCAGCAGCTTTGATGAGAGGCCAACACAGATCACAGAGAACGTTATTGCCTTTATTGTTCTTAAATGATTGAGTTACACTTCCCCTGAGGCCGTGGACAGGATAATGTTCGCAGCAAGTTGCTGGTGTGTCGCTAAGTCGTGGTGGTGGCGACCCCTCGAGGTCGAGGATGATGGTCTACGTCCTGTTGTCTTTATGGACTCTCAGGTGGCTTTGAAAGTTCTTCGACATTCAGGACAGGTAATTCCAGACGGCAGATCGGGCTGCGGTTGTTGCTGCCTCTCTTTCCGTTTTCTTCTCTTTTCTTCTAACTCTGCGCATCTCTTGGCTTCGACGGTTGCTGTTCCTACTTGGATGATGGTTCCCAATTATCGATATCGACTTCACATTTCTTCATGCTGGCTTTTCAGGCATCTTTGAATCGCTTCTTTTGTCTTCCTCTTGTCCGTTTGCCTTCTTTAAGCTGGGAGTAGAAGGTTTGCTTTGGTAGACGCTCCTCTTCCATCCGAATAAGATGACCGACACATCTTAGTTGGTTCTTGATGATGAAGGCTTCGATGCTAGATGTTTTTCCTTCATTCAGCTGCTGACAACTGTTCTTCTGTCTTCCCAACTGATATTTAAGCTGCTTCAAAGACATCGTTGATGGAACGTTTCAAGTGTTTTCAGATGGCGTCGGTATGGTGTCCAGGTTTCTGATGCATACAGGAGCGTTGGAATCACCGCTGCCTTGTACACTAACATTCTGGTGTCTGTTCGGATGTCACGATTTTGAAAGACACTCGTGCAATGACGTCCAAAAGCTGTTCCAGCACACTTAAGACGATATTGGATCTTGTCATCAAGGTCGACATTGGAGGAGAGGAGACTTCCAAGGTACGGAACGTGATCCACATTTTCCAGGGTTCTTTCACCAAGTTGAATTGACGGTTCTTTCCGATTTGTCTCAGTTGGTGACGATTGGTAGATAACCCGAGTCTTCTCAATATTCACGTATTTATGTCGTGTCATCATTAATGCCGATCATTACACACACTCACACACACACTCACACTCACACACACACTCACACACACACACACACTCACACACCACACACACCACACACACACACACTCACACACTCACTCAAACACACACACTGAAACACACACACACACACTCACACACCACACACACCACACACACCACACACACACACTCACTCAAACACACACACTGAAACACACACGCACACACTCACACACACCACACACCACACACCACACACACACACACACACACACACACACACACTCACACGCACACGCACACACACACTCACAGGGTTCTGTGGGCGGTTTCACGGTGAGGGCAAGGACACGTGTCCCCAGTGTGGAGCTGTTCGTGTCACGCGTGTAGCATGAGGGCCGTCACTGTCCGGGCCCAGGGTGTGTAGTGATTGTCACTCCCGTCCCCACCACCCCGACACATATGGTCAACAGTTGCAGCAGTGCCGCTGTGTCAATTAGCAGCCGTCATAAATAAACTCATCTGGGGAATTTATTCAGCGTTACAGCGCTGTGCAGCATCTGAATAAATTGGTTATATTTTTATCACAACCAACATTACATTTGCTAAATATATTGCAGTCTGATTGTTCATCAACATGCCTCAATGCCGGTGACCTTGTGGGGGGACAAATCTAGATTCATCCCCCTCCATCTGGCCTTTCACCACCACACTCCCCACCCACCACTCCCCACCCACACCCATCCCCCACCACCCATTCCCCACCCTCCCCCCATCGAGTCCATTCCACCATTCAATCATGGCTGATCTATCTGTCCTAACCCCATTCTCCTGCCTTCTCCCTGTATCCACTGATCAAGTTACAGGTAAGCCCGGAATTCCCTCCGACCCCCTACACTCAGCGCACATGTGCATCCCCCGCATCCCCCGCAGTGCATGCATGACTGCACCAATGCAGGGCTGGTGCTGCGGTTGCAAGCTGGAGCTTGCAGTTTACTTTAGTTTATTGTCACGTGTAACGAGGTTTGTGAAAAGCTTTAGATGCGCGCTGACCAGCCAGCGGAAGGACAATACATGATTACAGTGGAGATTTTTAAGGCAGAGATAGATAGATTGTTGATTAGTGCGGGTGTCAGGGGTTATGGGGAGAAGGCAGGAGAATGGGGTTAGGAGGGAGAGTTAGATACATTGCCACGGACCCCCCACCACACAGTGAAGCCCCCACCACACAGTGAACCCCCCCCCCCCCATCTCTCCCCAGCCTCCTTCTCTCCCCCCCTCTCTCCCCCACCCCCCTCTCTTTAATAGGAATCTGAGGGGTATATTTTTCACACAGAGGGTGGTGGGTGTATGGGACGAGCTGCCAGAGGAGGTAGTTGAGGCAGGGACTATCACAGCATTTAGAAACAGTTAGACAGGTACATGGATAGGACAAGTTTGGAGGGATATGGACCGAGCGCAGGCAGGTGGGACTAGTGTAGCTGGGACATGTTGGGGTCCGGTGCAGGCAAGTTGGGCCGAAGGGCCTGTTTCCACACTGTATCACTCTGTGACTAATGTAGCTGGGACATGTTGGCTGGTGCGGGCAAGTTGGGCTGAAGGTCCTGTTTCCACACTGTATCACTCTGTGACTCTATGACTGAGATTGTAATGGGTTAAAGTGGGCAAGTCCCCGCTCTCAGAGTTGCTGTTGACCCACAAACCCCGTCACTGACGAACCGGCCGGAGGCTGAGGCACAGACACGTCTCGCAATGCCCATCACCTACACTCCACAAACTGTGCAGGCGCTCAGACGGTGAGGGCAGCTCTGCTTCATCTTGGCTCTCACATGCACTGAGCCAGTCGTTCATTGTTATAATGGATGAACTGTGGTAAATACAGGAGCATCTTGATGAGGATCAGTTGCAATGAGCAGCTGTTTGGGTTGATGTTTTTCCCCTGATGCAGGTTGCAGTGTAGTGCTTCGTGCAGCGATGCTACACTCCATGCGGTCAATGATCAAGTAGCAGAGACATGGACTGTCAAGCCTCTGGGTGAAAGGCAATGTCAGCCCAGCCTCAAGGAACAGCAGCCGGAGCCAATGTTGGTCACAAATCTGCACAGCAGATTATGTCCCAGTGATCACAAGAACGCAACCCCACGATACACACACTACACGCATTCACACACCACCACATACCATTACACACCATGACACGCCACAACACGCTACCAAATGCCACACGCCGATAGTGGACAGGTCGGTGCGGCGGTCGACAATGGCGCCGACCGGCGGATGAGCACAGACACGTGGAAGTGAGGACGCCGCTGCCGGGGGAAGGAACAAAGGAGGGGTCGGCGTTGGGGGGCAGCTGTGAGGGGGTGGGGGGGAACAGTGGACAATGGGGGCCCAGCGTGGGGGGGGGGGCTGCCGTGTTGGTGGGGGGAGAGGGGGGAGAACAAAGGGGGACCCGGCACGAGGGCACTTTATAACTTTGTCGGTGCCCCTTACGTGGCGACTATTGGCATACCTTGGTACGCCAGCGAATAATTGCACTGCGGCTGTCACATCTGACAATGAAATGTCCAATTAGTGAATGAATTAACTGATTGATTAATGAATTAATTCAGGAGCGATGGATGGGGAAAGCAGGGAAGGGGAGGGAGGTGGAGGGACACCCAGTGGCAGACGTGGGAAGTGAGAAGTAAGAAGCGGAAAGAGAGGATGAAAGGAAGAACTGGAGAGAGGTTTGGGGACGGAGAGATGTGAGGCAGCAGTCGGCGTGAGAGAGCGCGCAGTCAAACAGAAGAAGCTGAAACGTGAGCGAGAGCGACGGGATAATTTTGGAAGCAAGTAATTAAATATAAAACTGACAAGCACTGCTGGAAATTTGACACAAGTTTTATGTCAATGTCATTTTCTGCAGCTAAAATATTCACAGATGGGTCTGTGTGAATCGACCTAAATACTTGATTAGGTTTAAAACGCAAATAGAGTGACTCTTAATAGAAGGTAAACGTGTAAAAGGCAGGGTTAGTAATTAAAGTGTGAACTGGAAGTCACTGACACTCACTTGTGTCTGTAGGAATGTCCATCCTGTGAGTGTGAGTATGTGAGTGAGTGTGAGTGTGTCTGAGTGTGGGTGAGCGTGTGTTAGCGTGCGTGAGTGTGTGTGTAAGTGTATGAGTGTGAGTGAGTGAGTGTGTGTGAGTGGGTGTGTGTGGGTGTGCGAGTGTGGGTATGAGAGTTTGTGAGTGTGGGTGTGAGTAGAATTAGGCCATTCGGCCCATCAAATCTACTCCGCCATCCAGTCATGGGTGATCTATCTCTCCCTCCTAACCCCATTCTCCTGCCTTCTCCCCATAACCCCTGACACCCCTGACATATAGAACTGCTGATGCTGGTTTAAATCAAAGGTAGACACAGAGTGCTGGAGTAACTCAGCGGGATAGGCAGCATCTCTGGAGAGAAGGAATGGATAGGGTTTCAGGTCGAGACCCTTCTTCCTATCTTGGTTCTTGGTTCTTGGTTTCCTGGTCCTCCAAAAATATTCTAAATGGAATTTAAACTGGAGGTTATCTGTCTATCTATATATCTCTGCTTTAAAAATATCCACTGACTTGTGGCCTCCACATCCGTCTGTGGCAAAGAATTCCAATGATTCACCACCTTCTGCCTAAAGAAAATCTTCCTCATCTCCTTCCTAAAGGAACGTCCTTTAATTCTGACGCTGCGCCCTCTGGTCCTAGACTCTCCCACTAGTGGAAACATCCTCTCCACATGCACTCTGAGGAAACCGAAGATCCCAGAGAAAACCCCCAGGGACACGAACAACTGTGTCACACACGCACACACACACCCTCACACACACATGTGCATGCACCTACACACATATGTACACACACACACACATACATGTGCACACACATGCACATGCACCTGCACATAAACTCATGCACACACATACATGTGAACACACATGCATGGTCACACACATAGACATGCACCCACACACACACATATACACGTGCATACCCACACACGTACACACACACACGGATGTACCCTCCTCCCCCAGTCTCTGTCCAGGCAGTGAGACAGGCAGCATCTCTGGAGAGAAGGAATGGGTGACTTCAATCTGAGGAAGGGTCTCGACTTGAAACGTCACCCATTCCTTCTCTCCAGAGATGCTGCCTGCCCCTCGAGTTACTCCAGCATTTTGTGCCCACCTTTGATTTAAACCAGCGTCTGCAGTTCTCTCCCGCAGTCTCTGCCCAGCCCGCCTCGTTCTCAATGTCCGTGGGTTGCACTTTTTTGAGACATAAATATTTGAAACCATATTGGAATTTAACGTGATTAAAAAAACGTAAAATGTGGATTTGTGACATTTCAGTTTCTAATTCAATTCATGGATTTGTCCCAGTTTTCATTTATTACTTTATAAATTGTTTAGAAATGTAATTATGAATAGTTAGTGTTTGCTGCCGTTTTGCAGAGTGTGAATGTTTCTGTATTTGGTTGTTCATTAGTTTAGTTTTAGCTTAGAGATACAGCGCAGAAACAGGCCCTTCAGCCCGCCGAGTCCGTGCTGACCAGCGATTGCCCATTCACACACTAGTTTAGGTTAGAGATACAGCGCAGAAACAGGCCCTTCTGCCCGCCGAGTCCGTGCTGACCAGCGATCCCCGCACATTAACACTATCCTACACACACAAGCGCCAATTTACAATTTTTTGTGACAGAAGTCAATTAACTTACAAACCCGCAAGTCTTTGGAGTGTGGGAGGAAACCGGAGCACCCGGAGAAAACCCACGTGGATCATTGGGAGAATGTGCAAACGTACAAACATACAAACCCTGTACACAATACGTCCTTCTATTCTGGGTCACAGGGGGGTGAGGGGTCACAGGAAGGTGAGGGGTCATGGGGAGCATATGTCAGGGTCACAGGGGGGCCAGGGGTCACGGGGAGCATATGTCGGGGTCTAGGGACGTTGCTGCCCCTGGATGTGAATATAAAAGCAAAAGAGAAGGCAGATAACAAGGATTAGTGGGAAGCCAGAGGATCGGGATGTTTTTAAAGAACAACAAAAGGTAACTAACAGGTCAATACGGAGAGAAAAGATGAAGTACAAACGTCAGCTAGCCAATAATATTAACAAGGATAGCTAGAGTCTCTATGGATCTATAAAGAGTAAAATAGAGGCAAGAGTGGACGTTGGGCCGCTGGCGAATGATGCAGGAGAAGTGATGATGCGAAATAAAGAAATGGCAGAGGAGTTGAATAACTTTTTTGCATCAGTCTTGACAGTGGAAGACACCAGCGGTGAGCCTGCAATCCTAGAGAGTCTGGGGGTGGAAGTTAGTGGAGTGGCGATGACTAAGGAGAAGGCGCTGGGAAACTGAAAGGTGTGAGGGTGGATGTCACCTGGACCGGATGGACCGCACCCCAGGGTGGCCGCAGACATTGTGGAGACATTTGTTGCGATATTTCAAGAATCATTAGCGTTAGGGGTGGTTCTTGAAGATTGGAGAATTGTGAATATCACCCCACTCTACAAGAAGGGAGCACAGCATAAGAGCGGAAACTATCGGCCGGTTAGCCTGACGTCGGTGGTTGGCAAGATTTTAGAGTCAATTATAAAGGATGAGGTAACGCAGTACTTGGAAGTTGACGATGAAATAGGATGACGCAGGCATGGTTTTGTGAAGATCTTGCCTGACGAATCTGCTGGAATTCTTTCAGGAAGTTAATGACAGGACAGACAAGGGGAGGCTGCAGATGGTGTTTACCTAGATTTTCAGAAGGCCTTCAATAAGGTGCCACATGTCAGGCTGCTGGGGAAGATGAGAGCTGACGGTATTAAAGGGAAGATACCAACATGGAGAGCGGGGTGGCTGGATGGCAGAAGGCAAAGGTTGGCTGTCAGTGACTAGTGGAGTTCCGCAAGGCTCGGTGCTGGGGCCACTTCACATTGTATATTAATGATTTAGATGATGGGGATTAAAGGCTTTGTGGCCAAGATGCTAAGATAGGTGGAGGGGGCGGCAGTGTAGAGGGAGCAAGGACTCTGCAAAAACGCTTGGACAGGTTAGGAGAGTGGGCAGAGAAGTGACAGATGGAATCCAGTGTAGCAACGTGCGGAGTCGTGCATTTTGGTAATAAGAATAAAGGCCTAGATTATTTTCTAAATAGAGAGAGAATCCAGAAATCGGAGGTGCAGAGGGACTTGAGAGTGCTGGTGCAAGTCGAATCGGTAGTAAGGAAAGCAAACTCAATGCCAGCATTTATATCAAGAGGGCTTGTGTACAAAAACAGGGATGTGACGCTGAGGCTCTATAGCGCGCTGGTCAGGCCGTATTTGGAATATTGTGAGCAGTTTTGTGCCTCATATCTGAGGAAGGATGTGCCGGCTCTGGAGAGGGTCCAGAGGAGGTTTACATGAATGATCCCAGGAACGAGTGGATTAACTTATGATGAGCATTTAACGGCGCTGGGCCTGTAGTCGCTGGAGTTTAGAAGGATGGGGGGGGGGGGACCTCATTGAAACTTACAGAATAGTGAAAGGCCCGGATAGAGTGGATGTGGAGAGGATGTTTCCACTGGTGGGAGAGTTTAGGACCAGTGGTCACAGCCTCAGAATTAAAGGACGCTCTTTTAGAAAGTAGGTGAGGAGGAATTTCTTTAGTCAGAGGGTAGTGAATCTGTGGAATTCATTGCCACAGAGGGCTGTGGAGGCCAAGCCAGTGGATATTTTTAAGGCAGAGATTGACAAATTCTTCATTGGAACGGGCGTCAACGGCTACGGGGAGAAGGCAGGACAATGGGATTAGGAGGCAGCGATCAGCCAGGATTGAATGGCGGAATGGACTCGATGGGCCGAATGGCCTAATTCTACTCCCACAAAGCGAACCTGTGAACTTGTGATGCGGCACGGCTTTGACGGCTGCTCCCTGGAAGGAAGGTATCTGCTCTCCGCCAAACAGCTCCTCTCCGCACTCCCCACTTTAATTACATCTCTGTGCAAATATCAGCATCTTGGCTGCAGCTCAAATCTTTAATATTTCCAATTAGTTACCATTATCAAAATGAATACATTTATTAGCAATTGCTTTGTGAATATTTAGGCAATGATATTAAATACTTAGTCCATGACTTTGCAAAATGATGATAAAATGTCAAAGGACACGGTGACTGGAAATATTATAGCTCCCGACAGATGTTGCTGCCCGCTGTATGCGGTATAGACCCCCTCCCCAGGCAAGCCCCCCGGGCTATAGACCCCCACCCCAGGCAAGCCCCCCGGGCTATAGACCCCCTCCCCAGGCAAGCCCCCCGGGCTATAGACCCCCTCCCCAGGCAAGCCCCCCGGGCTATAGACCCCCTCCCCAGGCAAGCCCCCCGGGGTATAGACCCCCTCCCCAGGCAAGCCCCCCAGGGTATAGACCCCCTCCCCAGGCAAGCCCCCCGGGCTATAGACTCCCTCCCCAGGCAAGCCCCCCGGGCTATAGACCCCCACCCCAGGCAAGCCCCCCGGGCTATAGACCCCCTCCCCAGGCAAGCCCCCTGGGCTATAGACCCCCACCCCAGGCAAGCCCCCCGGGGTATAGACCCCCACCCCAGGCAAGCCCCCCGGGGTATAGACCCCCATCCCAGGCAAGGACCCCGGGGTATAGACCCCCACCCCAGGCAAGCCCACACGCACTGACACAGGTCGGTGTGGTCTCATGGCCAGACTCCATCCCCAACACCTGGTCTACTCTTGGTATAGGTATAGGTGACGTATAGGTGACGTATAGGTGACGTATAGGAGGCGTATGGGAGACGCATATGTGACGTATAGATGGCAAACAGATGACATATAAGTGATGTTCAGGTGGCGTATAGGTGACATATGGGTGACATATGGATGATGTATAGGTGCGGTATAGGTGACGTCTATGTGACATAGGTGATGTAAAGGTGGCATATGGGTGATGTTTAGGGTTGCGTCTGTACACTGCTTGGCTTGGAGATATATCACCGTTCCTTCAGCATTGCTCACGCAGTCCTGGACCCCTCGCCCCACCTCCACTGCGGCAGCGTCTTCACTGGGACGGCAGCTCATCGACCGCTTCTCAAGGACAATTACGCTCACCAATTAACGCTGGCCCCACCAAGACCCACAGCCCATTGAAGGTTAATAACACCATTAAGTGCTCCATAAATGCAAATCTGCTGTTGATGGTAATGCAACCCGTCCTTCATTTGTTGATTAGTAATCCAGAATAATGGCTTTGATCTCAAGAACAATGTGCTTGCAGCAAAGTGCGGTGCTCAGACCAGCGTCTGATTAAGGGAGGGGTGATGATAAACTTTGATCTGTGCAGACAGAGATACCTGGCCCATCAGTGGACCGTTCCACACGACGGTTCAAGTGGTTGATGAGGTAGGAACTATTGATGCCATCAGGAGCCTTAAGAACAACAAGGCCACCGGTCCAGATGGGATCCCAGCTGCGATCTTAAAGGAAGGTGGACCGGAGCTCCTGTATCACATCCATGCCCAACTCCTAAAGGGCTGGGAAAAAGAAGAACTTGCCTCAGAACTCAGGGCTGCTCTAATAGTGACCATTTTCAAGAAGGGGGACGAGGCTGAATGTGGAAACTACAGGGGCATCTCGCTCCTGTCAACACCAGACAAAGTCCTTGCTCGTGTCCCCGCAAACTGACTTTTACCACTGTCTGCGGAGGTACACCCAGAATCACAGAGTGGCTTCCGCCCATCCAGAGGTACAGACAGACATGATATTCACAGCACGCCAACTCCAGAAAAAATGCTGTGAACAAAGGCAGCCTTTTAAATAAAAGCAGGGGAGGTAAAACCTTCATTGGTTGTTGATTTTGGGCTGTACTGAAGGAAGCAGCAAAGAAAACATGTTCTTTGAGAGGTTCCAGAGAGGACTAAGCCTGACTCCTGTGGGATTTATGTGAGAAAAGCTGGGTACAGCACTCTGTGTAAGCTGGGGTACAGCACTCTGTGTAAGCTGGGGTACAGCACTCTGTGTAAGCTGGGGTACAGCACTCTGTGTAAGCTGGGGTACAGCTCTCTGTGTAAGCTGGGGTACAGCTCTCTGTGTAACCTGGGGTACAGCTCTCTGTGTAAGCTGGGGTACAGCACTCTGTGTAAGCTGGGGTACAGCTCTCTGTGTAAGCTGGGGTACAGCTCTCTGTGTAAGCTGGGGTACAGCACTCTGTGTAAGCTGGGGTACAGCTCTCTGTGTAAGCTGGGGTACAGCTCTCTGTGTAAGCTGGGGTACAGCTCTCTGTGTAAGCTGGGGTACAGCACTCTGTGTAAGCTGGGGTACAGCACTCTGTGTAAGCTGGGGTACAGCTCTCTGTGTAAGCTGGGGTACAGCTCTCTGTGTAAGCTGGGTACAGCACTCTGTGTAAGCTGGGGTACAGCTCTCTGTGTAAGCTGGGGTACAGCTCTCTGTGTAAGCTGGGGTACAGCTCTCTGTGTAAGCTGGGGTACAACTCTCTGTGTAAGCTGGGGTACAGCACTCTGTGTAAGCTGGGGTACAGCTCTCTGTGTAAGCTGGGGTACAGCACTGTGTAAGCTGGGGTACAGCACTCTGTGTAAGCTGGGGTACAGCTCTCTGTGTCAACTGGGGTACAGCTCTCTGTGTCAACTGGGGTACAGCTCTCTGTGTCAACTGGGGTACAGCACTCTGTGTAAGCTGGGGTACAGCACTCTGTGTAAGCTGGGGTACAGCACTCTGTGTAAGCTGGGGTACAGCACTCTGTGTAAGCTGGGGTACAGCTCTCTGTGTAAGCTGGGGTACAGCTCTCTGTGTAAGCTGGGGTACAGCACTCTGTGTAAGCTGGGGTACAGCACTCTGTGTAAGCTGGGTACAGCACTGTGTAAGCTGGGTACAGCACTCTGTGTAAGCTGGGGTACAGCACTCTGTGTAAGCTGGGATACAGCACTCTGTGTAAGCTGGGGTACAGCACTCTGTGTAAGCTGGGGTACAGCTCTCTGTGTAAACTGGGTACAGCACTCTGTGTAAGCTGGGGTACAGCTCTCTGTGTCAACTGGGGTACAGCTCTCTGTGTCAACTGGGGTACAGCTCTCTGTGTCAACTGGGGTACAGCACTCTGTGTAAGCTGGGGTACAGCACTCTGTGTAAGCTGGGGTACAGCTCTCTGTGTAAGCTGGGGTACAGCTCTCTGTGTAAGCTGGGGTACAGCACTCTGTGTAAGCTGGGGTACAGCACTCTGTGTAAACTGGGGTACAGCACTCTGTGTAAGCTGGGGTACAGCACTCTGTGTAAGCTGGGGTACAGCTCTCTGCGTAAGCTGGGGTACAGCTCTCTGTGTAAGCTGGGGTACAGCACTCTGTGTAAGCTGGGGTACAGCACTCTGTGTAAGCTGGGGTACAGCTCTCTGTGTAAGCTGGGTACAGCACTCTGTGTAAGCTGGGGTACAGCACTCTGTGTAAGCTGGGGTACAGCTCTCTGTGTAAGCTGGGTACAGCACTCTGTGTAAGCTGGGTACAGCACTCTGTGTAAGCTGGGGTACAGCACTCTGTGTAAGCTGGGGTACAGCACTCTGTGTAAGCTGGGGTACAGCTCTCTGTGTAAGCTGGGGTACAGCTCTCTGTGTAAGCTGGGGTACAGCTCTCTGTGTAAGCTGGGGTACAGCACTCTGTGTAAGCTGGGGTACAGCACTCTGTGTAAGCTGGGGTACAGCTCTCTGTGTAAGCTGGGGTACAGCTCTCTGTGTAAGCTGGGGTACAGCTCTCTGTGTAAGCTGGGGTACAGCACTCTGTGTAAGCTGGGGTACAGCTCTCTGTGTAAGCTGGGGTACAACACTCTCCATAAACTGGGGTACTGTCCCATTCACCTCTACCCCATTGCGGACATTGGACTTTGTCTGTGGAACTGATGCAACGCTACAATGCTGAGACTATATTCTACACTCTGTATCTTCCCCTTCGCTCCACCCGTTGGACTTGAGATTGACTTGATTGCATTTATGTCTAGTATTATCTGATTGGATAGCATGAAGACAAAGATTTTCACTGTACCTCGGTACAGGTGACAATAATAGACCTAAACATGAACTATTTGAATGAAGACAGATCACGGACCAAGGGGAAAGAATTAGATTAACTGGATAATCCGTGGAAAGGTCAAATCCAGGCGAGCTTCTCTGTGACCTCATGGTCCTGTAGTTCTATCTGTACACTGCTGGCATGGTGGGCTCTGGGGCAGGTCATCACACTAGGGTCTGAAGAAGGGTCTCGACCTGAAACGTCGCCTATTTCCTACGCTCCATAGATGCTGCCTCACCCGCTGCGTTTCTCCAGCATTTTTGTCCACCTGGGATCACTTTAGTTTCTTTAGTTTTTGCCAGTTCAGTCCAGTTTAGTTTATTGTCACGTGTACCGAGGTACAGTGAAAAGCCTTTGTTGCGTGTAACCAGTCAGCGGAAAGCCAACACTTGATTACAATCGATCCGTCCACAGTGTACAGATACATCAGGTCAAGTCAAGAGTCAAGACAGTTTATTGTCATGTGTCCCAGATAGGACAATGACATTCTTGCTTTGCTGCAGCACAACAGAATATTGTCAGCATAATACAGATGATAAGGAAATAACGTTTAGTGCAAGGTAAAGCCAGCAAAGTTCGATCACGGATAGTCCGAGGGTCACCAATGAGCTGGACAGTAAAGGGTTTTCTAGAAAATTAATTTCCTGTGATAAAATAATGTATATAATGTCACCTCACCGTTTCACCATGCACATTAGTTTTGGTGTGGACTGTCGCTGTGAGGATGCGTGTTTACTGGAGTTTACTTTAGTTCTAGTTTATTGTCACGTGTACTGAGCTACAGTGAAAAGCTTTTGTTGCGTGCTAACCAGTCAGCGGAAAGACAACATATGATTACAATGCACTAAAGGGGCTGCTAAATCAGCCTTGGACATTAAACCTGCGGAATTCATTACCACATAAAATCCCAATAAAATACATTTATGTTTGTGGTTGTGACATGACAAAATGTGGAAAGGTTCAAGGGGTATGAAAACTTTTGCAAGCCACTGTACCTACTTTGTATCTTTACACAACCCTCACCAGGTCCTGATACCATTTATTTTCAAAGTTGTGTTGCACCTTATGCATGTAATAAGTCGATAAATGGAGACCAAATCTTTTGGAAATGGTCTGATTTGCCTGCTGGGAGGAATCTCATGTCTTCGAGGTGTAACATTTCGGACATATTTGAAATCAACATTTTTATCGTTGGTGTGGGAGCGTTTTTCCAGAATTTAAGTATAAGTTTTATTTGCCATTATTAATCTATAATTAAGGAAGCTCTTTTGGAACAAAGTCAGCTCAAAGCTGGCTTCCATTGTTCCAAAAATAATCAATTCTGCATTCGGTTTCAGTTTTATTTTGAATAATTTTGTAAAAATGTCAAAGATTTCATTCCAGAATGTTTGGATTCTTATGCAAAAAACAAAGGAATGCGCTATGGTTGCTTCTTGGGATAGACATTTATCACAAATTGGGGAGACATTTGGAAACATTTTAGTTTTTGAATAATATAGTCTGTGTAAGGTTTTAAATTGGATTAGAATATGTCGTACATTGATCGAGCATTTGTGCACATATAGCAAGTGTTTATCCCAACTCTCTTTCAAGATTTTTATAGCTAGTTCTTGTTCCCAATCTCTTCTAATTCTATCGGATGATGGTATTTCTATATTTAGAATAATATTATACAAGTATGATATTAAATTAGTTAAGTCCGCCTTTATATTAATTTCTTTGTCTAATAAGTCTGCAGACAAATTTTGATATTCTTGTGTATATTTTTTTCAAATAATCACAAATATGAAAATATTTAAAATATTGATTACTTCTCAGATTGTATTTAAGTTGTAATTGTTGGAATGATAAGAAATTCCCATTTTCATACAAGTCTCCAAACGTTTTAATTCCTATTCTTTCCCAATATGTAAATGATTTATCAATACTGGAGGATTTAAACAACGGATTATTAACTATAGAGGTGAGAAGTGATAAATTTTGTAATTTAAGTGTCAATTTTATTTGTTTCCAAATTCCAATAGTACTATGAATAACTGGATTTTTACTGTATATTGCATTATTTAGTTTTATTGGTGAGAGAAGGATCGCTCCTACATCAAAATCGCTCCTAATCCTCTCTCTCCATTACTATCCAATCCACCCGTTGTGCTGAGTTGTCCAACAGGTGAATCACATTTTTGACATTTGCTGCCCAATAATAATACAAAAAGTTAGGGAGTGTTAATCCACCAAATTCTTTAGGTTTGCACAAATGTCTTCTTTGAATTCTATGAGATTTATAGTCCCATATAAAATTTGTGATATCAGAATCCAGTTTTGTTTTAAGCTTTTTAGGTAAGTATATTGCTATTGATTGGAATAAATATAACAATTTGTGGTAGGAAGATCATTTTTATAGCATTTATTCGTCCTATTAAAGACATCGGAAGAGTTTTCAGGGCGTTTAATTTGTTAAGTAGGGACATATAGTTTTCATTAAATAAAGATTTATGTTTTCTGGTAATTTCGATTCCCAAATATTTAAAATATTCTGTAGCAATTTTAAAATGGAATTTTAGCAGATGTGCTGAGTCCTGAGGTTTTATCGTCATAATTTCACTTTTATTCAAATTTATTCTATATCCTGAAAAGGATACAAATTCCTCTATTAGATTTAATATATTTGGTATACTGATTTGTGATTTTATGATGTACAGTAGTACATCATCTGCGTATAATGATATTTTGTTATTTGAGTATTTTTATTATAACCATGGATGTTCGGATGTGTTCTAATGCTTTCAGCTAGAGGTTCTATTACAAGAGCAAATAGCAGAGGTGATAGTGAGCATCCCTGTCTATTGCCCCTGGATAATTGAAATTTCTGAGACAACATGTTATTAGTTATTGTTGTAGCAGTGGGCCTGTCATATAATAGTTTTACCCATGAGATAAAATTCTCTCCCATTTGAAATGTTTGCAATACTTTAACAAGGTAGTCCCATATCACTTGATTAAATGCTTTTTCTGCGTCCAATGAAATAATTGATAAGTCTTGTTCTTCAGTTTTATATGAATGCATTATATTAAACAGATGTCTCAGATGATTGCATGATCATCTTGGGTATAAACCCCGTTTGATCCGCATTTATTAATTTACTAACATATTTACTTAATCTTCTAGCTAATGTTTCGCTAGCATTTTTTAAATCTGTATTTAAGAGTGCAATGGCTCTATACGAACCAGGGTCTAAATCTTTATCTTTTTTAGGTATAAGTGTAATCGTTGATTCCGCTAATGTATCTGGTAATATTTGTTCTTTGAAAGCATATGTATACATTTTATGTAAACGTGATGAAATTATCTCATAAAATCTTTTATAAAATTCATTACTAAACCCATCTGATCCTGGTGTTTTTCCATTCTTCAATTAGTTTATTGTTTCTTCTATTTCCTTAATTGAGATCTGCGCTCCTAATTCCTCTTGTTCAATCAGGTTAACTTTTGGTAGATTACAGTTATCCAAGAACTCTATAACTTTAGTACTATCTGCTGACGTTTTAGATGTATATACATTTTGATAGAATGGGAGCAAATCTTTTATTAATATCATTAGGTAGTGTTAACATTTCACCTTTATCTGATTTAATCTTTAAAATTGTATGATCTTTTTCCCGTTTTTTCAGTTGATGTGGCAAAGGTTGATGTGGCTTATCACCGAATTCAAAGTGTTCCTGTTTTGTAATTTGAAATAATCTTATAACTTTTGCTGTTAACATTTAATTTAATTTAAATTTCAATATTGTTATTTTATTGTGTTTATCTATAGTTGGCTCTTTAGCATTATCTAGATCCAATTGTCTAATTCGTTCTTCTAACTGCATTTGTTCATTCTTATTCTTTTTATTTTGAAAAGCTTGATATGAAATAATAGATCCTCTGATTAATGCTTTAAAAGATTCCCATAATAAAACGGGTGAAATATCTGGGGTGTCATTGGTCTCGAAAAAAAGTTCCATCTGTTGTTTTAAATATGTACCACGTTGTGGGTCATTTAGAATTTGAGGATTAAACCTCCAAAACGATTTTTTATTAGGCATTCCTTCTAGTTTAAAAAAAAGTTAATGGGGAGTGGTCAGAAATGATGCTGTTATGATATTTTGGATTCATTGTGTAGGGAATTAATTTTGTGTCCACTAAAAAATAGTCAATACGTGAATAAGCTTTGTGTACCGTTGAATAGAACGAATATTCCATTCCAGCTGGGTTAGCGATCCCCCAAGCATCTGTTATATTTGTGTTTTTGATGTATGTATTTAGGAGTTCACTAGTTTTAGATTTTGTAGTACCCCTCTTTTGTTGTGTGGATTCATCCAGGTACGGATCTAAAACGCAGTTAAAATCTCCCCCAATTATTACATTTTGATCATTTAAACTCCGAAATTATATTCAGGATTTTATTAAAAAATTGGGGGTTATCAAAATTAGGCGTGTAAATATTTACCATGGTAATCGGGGTAGCATGAATCTCTCCGGTAATTATAAGGTATCTCCCTTCCTTGTCTGTTATGATATTCTTTGATATTCTTTGAATGGTATACCTTTACGAATAACAATTGCCGTGCCTCTGGATTTAGAGATATATGAAGAGTGATATGTTTGACCTATCCAGTTTGCCTTCAATCTAGTCTGAGCTTGCAATTTCAGATGTATTTCTTGCAAGAAGATTATGTCTGAATTGAGCGATTTCAATTGTGTGAAAATCTTCCCCTTTTAATTGGTTCGTTAACACCCCTTATATTCCAACTACAAAATGTGGTTCCTCCAAGTTTCTTTTGTTTATCGTCTTGCATTTTGAATTACTTTGATACCATTGAGTCATACGGTGCAACAAATACCTCAGGTCTCTGGATGTTGGGGGAGAATTTGCCGCTATTAAATTCTGTTGGTACATCCCTTTTAAAATTGTCCTTAAGCGAAAAGACAAAAAAGTGTGAATTATTGTCACAAAACAAAATTTTTAAAATGATATTACAGTGTCTAAAAATAACGACACTGTAACAAATTAGCCACCTAATGGTGGTAGTTACAAATTTGTTGACTTCCGTTGTTGTTAATATGCACTTAGCTCCGCTCCCTTTAGAAAACTTGCAAAAGGGAGGTCGGGCCAATTCAAATCCGAAATATATATATCACAATTACAATATATATATCTAATTAAGTGTTATCTAATTAAGTCTTCGTATTATCTACCATTTACCTATGCTAACAGTTTTTACATTTGCTTCACATTCAGTAATAATAAACTGCTGGATGGAAGGGGTTAACCAGAGTCAGACTCCTGGCTGTCTGCCAAGGACCTGAACCCTCTCACCTCCTCCCAAGCATAATTAGAATTGAAGCCTAGTATATTATATGTTCATTTTTTTTTTAGTTTGTTAATAATCTATTTCCTTATATTTAGCCCCCCCTTCCCCACCCTGGGGGGGGGGGGGTCAATCGTTATGATACATTATTACATTCTACCATTTTAACAGTTCCCATTAGATTCAATTGCTATTACTAAGTTCATTCATCAGTTTCTGTGTTAGTGCAGAGTTAAAATTTAAAAAGTCTTTAATTCAAAAGGTTTGTTTTCAAATCCGTTTGTATTAAGTTCTCCATTCAGCCGCACCCTTGATGTTCCATATTTCAGTCGAGATGAAACAAAGAATGTCCTTGAGTTCACATTCCAAAGAAGATAAGATGTCTAGACACCAGCATATGCAGGAACTGCGCCATCTTAGACTTTTAAAAAGTCATATTTCTCAGCTTCCCTTCGCCGATATCTATGGAATAAAAAGCCTTGTCCTGGCAGTCGTGACGATTTACTTCTCAGCTATCTCTTTTACGATATCTTGAGCATGTTTGTATGCTTCTTCTGGGTCATTAAACGCCTGTTTGGTACCGTTATAGGCAATCCTCATTTTAGCCGGGTACATTATCCCATATTTTACATTGTGATTTCCTTTCAGGATCTGTCGTGTGTTTGAAAACAGTTCTCATTTTTTGATGATTTCAATAGGATAATCTCTGAATAGCTTAATGGACTCATTCCCAAACATCATATTCTTTCCGTACATCATATTTTTTTCATAATATCTTCCAAAGCTGAAATTTCACAAAATTTCACTATGATCTGCCGTGGGGGGGGAGGGGGGGGGGGGGCGCTCCTGGCCTTGATTGTGTTCTTCGCACCTGATGTGCCATTCTATTTTTGGTTCGACGGGCAGGTTGAGTACTTGTTTAAGTAAGTTGGCAGTGAACTCACGAGGATCACTCCCCTCCTTTACCTCTGTCACTCCAACTATTCTTAAATTCTGCCGTCTTGAACGTGCTTCCAAATCAAGGCATTTACCAGACATTTTAGCCAATTGCCCCACGACGCATTCCTGATCTTTCTTCATTCTTTTCATATCTTCAGACATTTGTAACATAGATTCTTCCATATTATTCATAGCAGTCTTATATGATGTAATAGTTTGGTGAACAGAGTCAAAATTCTCCATACAATCTTCTTCCACCTGGTCAATTTTCACAGTTAGTCCAGCTTCCACATCATCAATTCATTTATTTAAATTGCTCATTGAGTCAATAATTTTCTGATTCCAAGGGTTCATGTTCTCCATCACACGTTTATTCCCAGAAGCAATCTCACAACTTAAATCTCTTACCGACTGCTTTATTTCTTCCAGCTCTTTATCCTTTGTAGCCATTTCAGTCTTTGCCCTTGTAGCCATTTCAGAGGCTAATTCAGAGGTTAAGTCTTCAGATGTTTGTTGATTTTTCAAAAGATGTTTTGAAACAGATCTTTGAGGGCTTTGGACAAGAATCACTTTTTTCATTTAAAAATGCCGTTATTTTTGTGGCGATTTCTGATGATATCATCAGCGCGAAGCCAAACAGCTCTGGTAAGTATTTTTAAACCGGTCCCGTTCTCAAAACCGGCTTTTAACGCAAAATATCGCAAATTTGGGGAGCGGAGCTAAATGCTGCGCCTGTTCAGTGCATCATGGTGCCACCGGAAGTCTATTTCTTGGAATGTATGCGGGATATTTTTCTAAACCAACATGTGGAGGAACCAACAAGAGAGCAGGCTTTTCTAGACTGTGTATTGAGTAATGAGGAAGGGTTAGTTAACAGTCTTGTTGTGCATGGCCCCTTGGGCAAGAGTGACCATAATATGGTTGAGTTCTTCATTAGGATGGAGAGTGACATAGTTAATTCAGAAACAAGGGTTCTGAACTTAAACAAAGGTAACTTTGAGGGTATGAGACATGAATTGGCTGAGATAGACTGGCAAGTGATTCTTAAAGGGTTGACGGTGGATACGCAATGGAAGACATTTAAAGACTGCATGGATGAACTACAAAAATTGTTCATCCCAGTTTGGCAAAAGAATAAATCAGGGAAGGTAGTGCATCCGTGGATAACAAAGAAAATTAGGGATAATATCAAAACAAAAGATGAAGCATACAAATTAGCCGGAAAAAGCAGCCAACCAGAGGGCTGGGAGAAGAGTCCAGCAGAGGAGGACCAAGGGCTTAATTAGGAAAGGGAAAATAGATTATGAAAGGAAACTGGCAGGGAACATAAAAACTGACTGACTGCAAAAGTTTTTATAGATATGTGAAGAGAAAGAGACTAGTTAAAACAAATGTAGGTCCCTTGCAGTCAGAAACAGGTGAGTTGATCATGGGAACAAGGATATGGCGGACCAATTGAATAACTACTTTGGTTCCGTCTTCACTAAGGAAGACATAAATAATCTGCCGGAAATAGCAGGGGACCGCGGGTCAAAGGAGGAATTGAGTGAAATCCAGGTTAGTCGGGAAGTGGTGTTGGGTAAATTGAATAGATTAAAGGCCGATAAATCCTCAGGGCCAGATAGGCTGCATCCCAGAGTACTTAAGGTAGTAGCTCTGGAAATAGTGGATGCATTAGTGTTAATCTTTCAAAACTCTTTAGTTTCTGGAGTAGTTCCTGAGGATTGGCGGGTAGCAAACGTAATCCCTCTTTTTAAGAAGGGAGGGAGAGAGAAAACGGGGAGTTACAGACCAGTTAGTCTAACATCGGTAGTGGGGAAACTGCTAGAGTCAGTTATTAAAGATGGGATAGCAGCACATTTGGAAAGCGGTGAAATCATTGGACAAAGTCAGCATGGATTTACGAAAGGTAAATCATGTCTGACGAATCTTGTAGAATTTTTCGAGGATGTAACTAGTAGCGTGGATAGGGGAGAACCAGTGGATGTGGTGTATCTGGACTTCCAGAAGGCTTTTGACAAGGTCCCACATAAGAGATTAGTATACAAACTTAAAGCATATGGCATTGGGGGTTCAGTATTGATGTGGATAGAGAACTGGCTGGCAAACAGGAAGCAAAGAGTAGGAGTAAACGGGTCGTTTTCACAATGGCAGGCAGTGACTAGTGGGGTACTGCAAGGCTCAGTGCTGGGACCCCAGCTATTTACAATATATATTAATGATCTGGATGAGGGAATTGAAGGCAATATCTCCAAGTTTGTGGATGACACTAAGCTGGGGGGCAGTGTTAGCTGTGAGGAGGATGCTAGGAGGCTGCAAGGTGACTTGGATAGGCTGGGTGAGTGGGAAAATGCATGGCAGATGCAGTATAATGTGGATAAATGTGAGGTTATCCACTTTGGTGGCAAAAACAGGAAAGTAAACTATTATCTGAATGGTGGCCGATTAGGAAAATGGGAGATGCAACGAGACCTGGGTGTCATGGTACACCAGTCATTGAAAGTAGGCATATAGATGCAGCAGGCTGTGAAGAAAGCGAATGGTATGTTAGCATTCATAGCAAAAGGATTTGAGTATAAGAGCAGGGAGGTTCTACTGCAGTTGTACAGAATCTTGGTGAGGCCACATCTGGAGTATTGCGTACAGTTTGGGTCTCCTAATCTGAGGAAAGACATTCTTGCCATAGAGGGAGTACAGAGAAGGTTCACCAGACTGATTCCTAGGATGGCAGAACTATCATATGAAGAAAGACTGGATAGACTCGGCTTGTACACGCTAGAATTTAGAAGATTGAGGGGGGATTTTATAGAGACTTACAAAATTCTTAAGGGGTTAGACAGGCTAGATGCAGGAAGATTGTTCCCGATGTTGGGGGAGTCCAGAACAAGGGGTCACAGTTTAAGGATTAGGGGGAAGTCTTTTAGGACCGAGATGAGAAAATCATTTTTCACACAGAGAGTGGTGAATCTGTGGAATTCTCTGCCACAGAAGGTAGTTGAGGCCAGTTCATTGGCTATATTTAAGGGGGAGTTAGATGTGTCCCTTGTGGCTAAAGGGATCAGGGGGTATGGAGAGACGTTAGGTACAGGATACTGAGTTGAATGATCAGCCATGATCATATTGAATGGCGGTGCAGGCTTGAAGGGCCTAATGGCCTACTCCTGCACCTATTTTCTATGTTTCTATGTTTCTAATTCCACAGATTCACAACTCTCTGGGTGAAAAGGTTTTTCCTCATCTCAGTCCTAAATGGCCTACCCCTTATTCTTAAACTGTGACCCCTGGTTCTGGACTCCCTCAACATGGGGAACATTTTGCCTGCATCTAGTCTGTCCAATCCCTTAAGAATGTTACATGTTTCTATAAGATCCCCTCTCATCCTTCTAAATTCTAGGGATGCTGCCTGACCCGCAGAGTTTGTCCGGCAGTGTTTGTTTTGCTCAGAACTCCAGCATCTGTGGTCAACCAGTCTGAAGAAGGGTCTCGACCCGAAACGTCAACCATTCCTCCTCTCCAAAGATGCTCCCTGTCCCGCTGAGTTACTCCAGCATTTTGTGTCTATCTTCGGTTTAAACCAGCGCCTGCAGTTCCTTCCTACACAGAGGTCCGGAGTGTTACTCTGAACGGCCTTGTATGGAGCAGTTCCTCACACTGTGAGAACTTCACTAAGTGAAGGCGCTAAATTATTGATTTTTGATAAGTGGGAACCTTGATGTTAATCAATGTTGCCTCGAAATTGGTTCTCTTGTAGAAAAATGAATCTGTGCTCCAAACAGCGAAAAGAAAATGGAATATTTAGTTAACTGGGACCTTGAGACTCCCGCTATATATTGTCCCCTGTTGTCGGTTTATTGCCTGACTGGCATGTGCTTTGTCCTTACATGACATCATACTTCTTTATGTTTTAACATGGAAAATGTAACCATTTCTTTCTTTAAAAAGTAATTTTAAAATGCTTGCTTGATGAATGTCTCCGGGAAACCGAAAAATACAACTCACCCTTTCAAAGACGCATACAGCACAGAAAACAGGCCCTTCAGCCCATCGGGTCCGCTCTGACCATCAGACACCCATGTACATGATGAACCCTACATCATTCCCACTTCATTCTCCACACGTTTTATAGATGAGAAACCTTCAGGTCTGCCCTGACAAGGCACTGTTCACCACTGTGAAGGAAGGAACTGCAGATGCTGGTTCACGCCAAAGATAGACACAAAATACTGGAGTAACTCAGCGGGCCAGGCAGCATCTCTAGAGAGAAGGAATGGGTGATGTTTCGGGGCTGGGCTCCCTTGGCTGGTCTGCCACTGGGGCTTGTAAAGGTCTGGTATTCCCTGTGTAAGTGGTGGAAGGAGTGTACTCCCTCACAAACAAGTCAGACCTTTCCACTGACCACCAGCCTCCAGAACCACCCTGCATACCCCAACCTTCAATCCAACCCTAACCACAACCCAACCCAACACAACTCAACCGCAAACCAACACAATCTAACTCAACCCAACCCTACCTAACCCAACCCAACCCAACCCAACCCAACCCAACCCAACCCAACTCAA
>CAUPSL010000139.1:47500-78647 GCA_963514005.1 Raja brachyura
CAACAAGTTTGATTGTTCTAAGCTACATGTGACCATGCATCATCGAATCCCATCCACCAACCCCACCCAAAGAGTTCAACAAACTGGGACAGGGGGTGAGGAAGTCCAGGGATTTATAAGCTTCACAAGTTCACAAGTTGTAGGAGTAGAATTAGGCCATTCGGCCCATTAAGTCTACTCTGTCATTCAATCATGGCTGATCTCTGCCTCCTAATCCCATTCTCCTGCCTTCTCCCTATTACCCTAGGCAATCGTTCTAATCAAGAATCTGTCTATCTCTGCCTTAAAAATATCCACTGACTTGGCCTCCACAGCCGTCTGTGGCAATGAGTTCCACAGATTAACTACCCTCTGCCTAAAGAAGTTCCTCCCCACCTTCTTTCTTAAAGAGCGCCTTTTAATTCTGAGGCTACGACCTCTGCCCTAGACTCTCCCACCAGTGGAAACATCCTCTCCACATTCACTCTATCCAGGCCTTTCACTATTCTGTATGTTTCAATGAGGTTCCCCCCTCAACCTAAACTCCAGCGGGCACAGGCCCAGTGCCGACAAACACTCATCGTATGTTAACCCACTCATTCCTGGGATCATTCTTGTAAAACTTGGAGAACCTGAGGTGGAAAATTTCCATGTTCTTATCGACACTCGTCACATCACTTCAGTCTGAAGAAGGGTCCTGACCCAAAACGTCATTTGTACATTCCTTTTTAAAATTTTAATTTTTTTATTAGAAGCATTGTACATACATAATATACATGGTATATAACATAATACATTTCATGTACAACTTTTAAAATAAAATTTTGGATAGAAAAGAAAGAAAGAGAAAAGAAAAGCTTGAGGATAGTAGTGTTGTGTAGGGCGCAATAATTAACGGTTAATGATTGATAATTAGATAAATAGACTGTGCTTAGAAGTGTAAAAAAAAGGGGGGGGGGGAAAGCCCCGAAAATAAAAGGGCCTTAAGAAATGAAAGGAAATGCAAAAAAGATAGAACTAGAAGAATTGTTCTAGAATTGTTCTAGAACTTAAAGAATTGTTCTGGTTTTCCTGCTAGAACAAGTCTCATTTCCTCGAGATGTAATATTTCCAACATATTTGCAGGCTATCAAATTCAAATGTAATTTCATACCATTTCAAGCAGAGTGCAGGCCACCAAATTCAAATGCAATCTCACGCCATTTGGGCTTTATACTCCTGGACCCCCGGAAGAGGCGTTACCTTCATCATGGTGATTGACAGGTGAGAGGACCAATCAGCTGATCTCAAGATTTTGTAAACATTCTTAACTTTTTAATTTTTCATCGATCGGAAAAAACCTTGGGGCTGCCTCAGCATAGGAGGACTGTGAGTAAGATGGCCAAAAATCATAGCGATATATGGTAGCATTTTTTCTAAAATCAATATAAAGCACAGACAGGAAGTGGTCAAGATGAGACTTTGTGTTCTATAGATGTGTGCATGTGTATATATGCACACTGAACTTTTATCTCCCCTTTTGTACCATGTTTACATATTCTGTCGTGCTGCAGCAAGTAAGAATGTCATTGTCCTATCTGGGACACATGACAATAAACTCTCTTCACTCCTGACTCTTGACGTGTACCAAGGTACAGTGAAAAGCTTTTGTTGCGTGGCCTGATGTGATGTTATTGTGTGGAGTTGTATACAGACCAGTAGTAGGGAGGTTGGGGATAACATCAAACAGGAAATTAGGGATCCGTGTAGCAAAGGTACAGCAGTTATTATAGGTGACGTTAATCTACATATAGATTGGGCCAACCAATTTGGTAACAGCTCTGAGGAAGAGGATTTCCTGGAATGTATACGGGATGGTTTTTTAAACCAATATGTAGAGGAACCGACTAGAGGGCAGGTCATCCTAGACTGGGTATTGTGTAATGAGGAAGGATCAGTTAGCGATCTTGTTGTGCGAGGCCCCTTGGGTAACAGTGACCATAATAAGGTGGAGTTCTGCATTAGGATGGAGCGCGACACGGTTAATTCAGAGACTAGGGTCCTGAACTTGAATAAAGGAGACTTTGAAAGTATGAGACGGGAATTGGCTAGGATTCACTGGCAAATTATACTTAAGGAGTTGACGGTGGAGATGCAATGGCAAAGATTTAAAGACTGCATGGATGAACTCCAATAATTGTTCATCCCTGTCCGGCGAAAAAATAAAACGGGGAAGGCGGCTCAACTGTGGCTAACGAGGGAAGTCAAGGATCGTGTTAAATCCAAAGAAGAGGCATATAAACTCAAATCCTCTCGCAATGAAGGCCAACATGCCATTAGCTTTCTTCACTGCCTGCTGTACCTGCATGCTTACTTTCAGTGACTGATGTACAAAGACACCCAGGTCTTGTTGCACCTCCCCTTGTCCTAATCTGACACCATTCAGATAATAATCTGCCTTCCTGTTCTTGCCAAAAAAGTGGATAACTTCACATTTATCCACATTATACCATCTGCCATGCATCTGCCCACTCACCCAACCTGTCCAAGTCACCCTGCAGCCTCATAGCATCCTCATCGCAGTTTACACTGCCACCCAGGTTTGTGTCATCCCCAAACTTGGAGATATCACATTTAATTCCCTCATCTAAATCGTTAATATATATTGTAAATATATATGGTTCCCACTGTGGGGGAAGGCAGCAAAGTTCCGTCCCCTGTTCACCTATAGCCGGGCCTATCGAGGCCTCCGCAGTCGCCGTTACGGCAGCCCGATGCTTCAGGCCCGTTCATTCCTACTCTTTGCTTCCTGTCTGCCAACCAGTTCTCTATCCATGTGAATTCTACTTGTTACATCCTAAAAAAATTCCAGAAGATTAGTCGAGCATGACTTCCCCTTCATAAATCCATGCTGACTTTGACCGATCTCGTCACTGATTTCCAAATGCGCTGCTATTACATCTTTAACAATTGACTCAAGCATCTTCCCCACTACCGATGTAAGGCTAACTGGTCTATAATTCCCCGTTTTCTCTTTCCCTCCTTTCTTAAAAAGTGGAATTACATTGGCTACCCTCCAGTCCACAGGAACTGATCCAGAGTCGAGAGAACATTGGAAAATGATCCACGAATTTCTAGGGCCACCTCCTTGAGTACTCTGGGATGCAGACCAACAGGCCCTGGGGATTTATCTGCCTTCAGTCCCAACAGTTTACCAAAGACCATTTGCTGACTAAAGTGGATTCCCTTCAGTTCCTCCCTCCCACTAGATCCTCAGTCCCCCAGTATTTCTGGGAGATTGTATCTTCCTTAGTGAAGACAGAACCAATGTACTCGTTTAACTGTTCTGCATTTCCTTGTTTCCCCATTATAAATTCACTGGTCTCTGACTGTGAGGGACCTACATTTGTCTTCACTAATTATTTCCATTTTACATATCTAAAGCAGCTTTTACAGTTAGTTTTTATATCCCCACAAGCTTTCTTTCGTGCTTTTCCCCCCCCCTTAATTAACCCCTTTGTCCTCTGCATTCTAAATTTCTCCCAGTCCTCCGGTTTGCTGTTTACTCTGGCCAATTTATATGCCTCTTCCTTGGATTTAACACGATCCTTGATTTCCCTCGTTAGCCACAGTTGAGCCGCCTTCCCCGTTTTATTTTTTCGCCGGACAGGGATGAACAATTATTGGAGTTCATCCGTGCAGTCTTTAAATGTTTTCCATTGCATCTCCACTGTCAACCCTTTAAGTATAATTTGCCAGTCTATCCTAGCCAATTCCCATCTCATACTTTCAAATGCTCCTTTCTATAGGTTCAGGACCGTAGTCTCTGAATTAGCCGTGTCACTCTCCGTCCTTCTCCCTAGCCCTCCCCCTCACCAACCCCACCGCTCCCTCACCCCCCTCCCTCAATCCCCCCTCACCCTCGCACCACCTTCCCTCACCCATGCACCACCGCTCCCTCACCCCCCTCCCTCTCCCTCACCTCCCCCCCTCACTCCGCCTGCTCCCGCAGCCTGGAGCCAACCCGTCCTGGTGCCGTGATCTTTGGAGCATTCTGAGGTGCTGACGTATCTGCATCTCTGCAACTCTCTGAAGAAGGGTCTTGACCCGAAACTTCACCCATTCCTTCTCTCCAGTGATGCTGCCTGCCCCGCTGAGTTACTCCAGCACTCTGTGAAACGTCACCTATCCATGTTCTCCACAGATGCTGCCTGACCCGCTGAGTTACTCCAGCACTCTGTGAAACGTCACCTATCCATGTTCTCCACAGATGCTGCCTGATCCGCTGAGTTACTGCAGCATTTTGTGTCTTTCTGTTCTTCCCTAGAAGCTGTATCTCCATCGCTGAGGTGTTGTGCAGCTGAAGTTTCGTGGCAAACTCTCCTGCATTCACGCTGCAAGGGATGCCAGGTCATTACACGCCTCCTCTCATTGGATTGGAAAGCAGTTCTTCTCCTTAGATAGGAAGCCAGGGAAGATAATTGAAGGAGTTGCCCTGAAGATGAAGGAGGGAAAGATTTAATAGGAATCTGAGGGGTAACTTTTCCACACAAAGGGTGGTGGGTGTATGGAACGAGCTGTCAGAGGAGGTAGTTGAGGCTGGGACTATTCCAACATTTAAGAAACAGTTAGACAGGTACATGGATAGGACAGGGTTGGAGGGATATGGACCAAATTCGGGCAGGTGGGACTAATGTAGCTGGGACATGTTGGGCGGTGTGGGCAAGTTGGGCCGAAGGGCCTGTTTCCACACTGTATCACTCTATGACTTATCTTTAAATAAACGTAATCAATCATTACAAAAATAAAATGTACAATACAAATCAACACCAACAAGCCCAAGTGAAACAAATATCACGTATACTTCATATTAACCAGCGATGTTACCATCCTTGTCCAGGATACATTCCACCCCCGCGGTGCCCAGCGGTCCCGGAAACCCCCCAGGGTGCCCGTGGACAGCGCGTAGTCCCTCTCTAACCCCACCCGGGCGTGGACATAACCCCGGGAAAGAGGCAGGCAGTCGGCCCGGCCAGAACCCTCTCCCACCCGGCACCGTGACTCTCGGATGGCCGGCTTGGCCGGGCCCAGGAGCAAACCCAACCACGACATCTTCCGCCCCAAACCCTCTCCCCTACGCACAGGGTGTCCGAAGATGAGGGTGGTGGGTGTGAAGTGCAGCCGGGAGGCAGGGAGCGGCCCCTGTAGATATTGGAACTGGGGCTGCAGCCTCACACACTCCATGTTATACGCCCAATTATAGGAAGGATGTCAACAAAATAGAGAGGGTACAGAGGAGATTTACTAGAATGTTGCCTGGGTTTCAACAGCTAAGTTACAGAGATAGGTTGAATAAGTTAGGTCTTTATTCTCTGGAGCGCAGAAGGTTAAGGGGGGACTTGATAGAGGTCTTTAAAATTATGAGAGGGATAGACAGAGTTAATGTGGACAAGCTTTTCCCTTTGAGAATAGGGAAGATTCAAACAAGAGGACATGACTTTAGAATTAAGGGACAGAGGTTTAGGGGTAACATGAGGGGGAACTTCTTTACTCAGAGAGTGGTAGCGGTGTGGAATGAGCTTCCAGTGGAAGTGGTGGCGGCAGGTTCGTTGGTATCATTTAAAAATAAATTGGATAGGCATATGGATGAGAAGGGTATGGAGGGTTATGGTATGAGTGCAGGCAGGTGGGACTAAGGGAAAAAAGTTGTTCGGCACGGACGAAGGGCCGAGATGGCCTGTTTCCGTGCTGTAATTGTTATATGGTTATATGGTTATATGGTACACGTAGATAGTGGCAGGGGGCTGGCGAGTCTGTGAACCGCGAGAGAAACTGGTTGCAGAGAACACCTCGGTGCAGTAGCCTCCACCCCAGGGCCCCGATGTAGAGGGGAGAATCCCTGCGGGCCCAGGCCCTCTCGCGACCGGAAGGCAACACCAACCGCCACATAGTGAGCTCTGTGACTCTTTCTGTCTCTCCACTCTCCGCTGTTCTCTGAACTGTGTGACGGGCCTCCTGTGGAACGGAGCTCAGTTGTTGCAGAGTTTGGACAGTTATAGCGTTACATTCACTTCAGCTTCCACCACAAGCAATCAATCATGTGGCTGGCTTTATCAATAAAGTGCATCGCTTTTACTGTATATGGAATCTAATACATAAGTGTGGTATTAATTTACTGGTGATGGTGATAAAATATATCCTGCTGAGAGCTTGGATATTCCCATCAATATTCCCAGTTACTTAGTTGATCGATGTTCTGTTGGCATGTGTTACATGTTGTGAATAGCCAGCGCTGCCCGTAAAGTCCACTGGTTTTAGTTTAGTGTAGAGATGCAGTGTGGAAACAGGCCCTTCGGCCCACCGAGTCTGCACCGACCAGCGATCCCATCACGGTATCCTACACACACTAAGGACAATTTACACTTATACCCAAACCTACAAACCTGTACGTCTTTGGAAAGTGAGAGAAAACCAAAGATCTCCGAAGTCATGGGGAGAACATACAAACTCCGTACAGACAGTACCCGAGGTCAGGATCGAACCCGGGACTCTGGCGCTGTGAGGCAGCGACTCTACCGTTATCCCACTGTTCAACTGAGTTCTTTTGTCAATCTGAAGTCAACTTGACTCAAACACTTGTTGCTGTTGAAATCAATTCTTTATTCAGCTGAGACTAGTTGTGAAGCTGATGCTCTGGGGCGGGTCCAGAGAGGAGTAACTTTGATACAAACTCATGACATTTATATAGGTATTAGACATTTCTGATACAGAGGGTATGACAAACTAGTAACCAACCATCTGAGTCCTTCAGGTGATTTACAACATCAGTCACATGATCCCGCTTCCCTGACCTCACAACCTTCGTTTGCCTGTGGTTTAACTTTGCTTGAGAATTATTTTATTTCAACACAGCAAAACCCCAGTGGGCCCAATTATCAAAGACCACTCCTCAAAATACACACTTCCCATACCAAGAAGAAAGATATTTCTATAAATCTAAACAATTTCTATAAGTTTAATGTTTACATTCCTACTAAGACAATACATTTCATTATTTGTTTCACTACAATTTTACTATTACATATGTGTTTAAAACATTAATGATATGAGTTTGCTGAATTACTAAGTTCAAAGCACCCAATCTCCCAACCAAGTATACATCGGTCGTGAATCTGTCAACTTTATTTTGGTGCCAGGATACAACTTCAAACCATTACATCACGGTTACATCTGCTTCTTCGACTTTCTACAAACATATCCATCAATCTAATTATCTTCTTCTCCAAGCAACTACTCCCCTTCACATACATCTTATCCCTTATCACAACCTCATTATAATTTAACAAAGCCAAGGCTAACTACAGGGTCTATTATATCTCAGCCTTGAATTCTATCTCAAACTCAGCATAAACCGCACAGCTTAAGAATGTACCATAGAGGCCCCTATTCAGCTATCCATTCTCCAACACAATCATACAAAATACAATTTCCTCCAGTGATACAGTTGCCTCATAGCAATAAACCAAGCCAAGCAGGTTCAGGTTCAGGCCTCCATGCTTTGATTCATCCGTTCGCTGTAAGTGCCTCTTTGTACTTTATTTCGTTAGGAAAACCTTAAGCTTTTCTTTTGAAAATTATCTAGCTTCTATAAAAGTCACTATCCGAGCGGTTCTATTATATAATACTTCCTCACCACCATGCATTGAGAAGATGAGTGTGTTTGTCGGTGCCTGTGTGTTTGTCACTACACATGCAGGTTCCCATCCACAAGAGACAGTCACAGGTGTGAAGCTACCTTCTCTATGGAGTCCATTGAGTTTGTCGTTGAGTTTATTGTTACGTGTACCAAGGTACAGTGAAAAGCTTTTGTTGTGTGCTAACCGGTCAGAGGCTACATGATTACCTAGAGGTCACTAGCAGAAGCGTTGATTCAGCGGCTGCATTGGGACTGGACCAGCAGCAACAATGGCCTATGGTCTTTCATCTCGATCTACAGGCCAAGACGTTGCACCTATTCCAGTCTCCACCCTACTCTCTGTGTCTTGTTCCATCGACACCACTCACTCACACATCCTTGTACAATATCACCAACACCAGCCATCATGTAAACACACTCCTCCCCTCCCGCACGCCTCTTCGCTCCTTCCCTCCAGGAGAACATAGAACAGGTCAGCACAGGAATCTTCTGATGATAGACACAAAAAGCTGTAGTAACTCAGTGGGACAGGCAGCATCTCTGCAGAGAAGGAATGGGTGACGTTTCAGGTCAAGACCCTTCTTCAGTCTGATGATCAGTCTGAAGTAGTGTCTCTACCCGGAATGTCACCCATTCCTTCTCTGCAGAGATGCTGTCTGACCTGCTGAGTTACTCCAGCATTTTGTGTCTATTTTTGGTTTATACCGGCATCTGCAGTTCCTTCCTGCACAGGAATCAACCCTTCGGCCCGCAATGTCTGTGCTGACCATAATGCTAAGTTGCTATGGACCTGGATGCCAACATCCATCCGCACATTGATACTTGAAGTCTGGCCATCAACCACATACCCTCCCCTTACATCTGACCTCCAAAAACTACAACATGCTCGGGTTAAACTCCACCTGCCATTCCTCTGCCCGTGTCCGTAGTGGATCTGTAGCCCGCTGTATACGTTGACAGTGTTCCTCACAGTCTGCCACCCAGAGACGGGCAGAAATAGAGGAGAGGGGCAGAAACCATGACAGCACTGCTCACATCATGGACGGCACGGCATTGCACACTACCACTATCCTACACTCACTGGGGACAATATTTACATTTACACCAACCCAATTAACCTGCAAACCTGTATGTCTTTGGAGTACGGGAGGAAACCGAAGATCTCGGAGAAAACCCACGCAGGTCACGGGGAGAAAGCAGCCCCAGAGATCAGGATTGAACCTGGATTCCTGAACTGTGAGGCAGCAGCTCTACTGGGTGAGTGTGTGCACTTGGGGGGGGACTTTAATCAACTGGGAAATCCATACAGCACGGAAACAGGCCCTTCGGCCCACCTTGCCCATGCCAACCAAGATGCCCCATCGATGCTAGTCCCACCTGCGTGCGTTTGGCCCACATCCCTCGAAACCCTAACCTCTCTTAAAGATAGCGGAGTTAGGGAATATGGGGAGAAGGCAGGAACGGGGTACTGATTGGGGATGATCAGCCATTATCACATTGAATTGGCTCAAAGGGCCGAATGGCCTACTCCTGCACCTATTGTCTATTGTCCATTGAAACCTTTCCTATCCATGTACCTGTTCAAATGTCTTCAAATGTTATATTAGCCGCCTCAACTACCTCGTCTGGCAGCCCGTTCCATATACACACCACCCTCTGAGTGAATAATGCACAGGAGATGGTTTTCTAGTTTAGCATGTTGAACTATTTTAGACTGAGAACAGTTTAATGAGAAAGCTGTAATTGATGACCTGGAAGTTAATGGATTGTCAGGGAACAGCAATCCAAGTAGAATTTTGCTTAAAAATCTGAAACCAGGGTCCTTAATTTAAACAAAGGAGACTGAGGCGTGAGGCAGGAGCTCGCTGCGATAGACTGAAGTACTGTTTTCAACAACCATGGCAACACATTTCCTGTAAGGTACAACGGGCAAATTGGCCACGCAATGGCTGTCAAGGAAAGTTAAAGGCAGCCGATTGTGTTTCAAATAAAAGCAGTCAGCTTAAAATTGAGGAAGATTTGTGAATTCTGTAAAGGAAGGTCAGACATTGATAAGAAAATAGAATGCAAGGAAGTTCAATGAGAAACATAAAAAACAGAGTGAAAGATCTGCTAGACATACATCGAGTCGGAGATTAATGAAAAGAAACCTTCCAGAGACAGCAGAGTACTCTGTGCTGAACAAAGAATGTAAAGGAAATATCATTAAACGTTGGTCCTGGAGAAAGCAAAGGAGTGGAAGGTCACTCGGTAACCGAGGGGTGAGAGGTCGCTCGGTAACCGAGGGGTGAGAGGTCACTTGGTAACCGAGGGGTGAGAGGTCGCTCGGTAACCGAGGTGTGAGAGGTCACTCGGTAACCGAGGGGTGAGAGGTCGCTCGGTAACCGAGGGGTGAGAGGTCACTCGGTAACCGAGGGGTGAGAGGTCACTCGGTAACTGAGGGGTGAGAGGTCACTTGGTAAGTGAGGGGTGAGAGGTCACTCGGTAACTGAGGGGTGAGAGGTCACTCGGTAACTGAGGGGTGGGAGGTCACTCGGTAACAGAGGGGTGAGAGGTCACTTGGTAACAGAGGGGTGAGAGGTCACTCGGTAACAGAGGGGTGAGGGGTCACTGAGGGGTGAGGGGTCACTCGGTAACTGGTGGGTGAGGGGTGGTTTGGTAAGTGAGGGGTGAGGAGGAGGTGGTGATGGAAACAGTGACGTTTCCTGTAGTCATCTTCCAGAGGCTGCAGCAAGTAACAAGCGTCACTGACTTTTTCACACAGAAGACAGAGAACCTTTGACCAAGTAGCCAAACGCTGGCAGAAGGACAAATGCTGAAACCTATTCGGGAGCTGGTCAGCGAGATGCATCCATCAGACATCAATCTCCACTTCCCCACAAATCCTACCCTGACCTGTTTTATCCTCGCCACATTCCCATTCATCCCCCCTCCCGTCAGATACCAGCCCTCACACACACACCAGCAACTCACTAACTAACCTGCCAGCCACAGGTGTTGGCATGTGGGAGGAAACCGGAGCGCAGGGCCAGTCCGGAGCCGGGACCTCATCTCATTCTCTAGCAGATGTTGTGTTTTGGATACCGTTTTGGGCGACAGATGTTGAGGGGCGTGCTGCCAGAGCCAAGGGTTTGACAAGGGTTTGGCTTCATGTCAATAGAGTGAGCAAGAACATGAGAGCTACGGAGAGGGGCATAAAATCATGAGAGGAATAGTTTGGGTAGATGCACAGAGTCTTTCACCCAGAGTAGGGGAATCTAAAACCAGAGGACATTGGTTTAAGGTGAGGGGGGAAAGATTTACCAGGAACCTGAGGGGTAACTTTTCTACACAAAAGGTGGTTGGTGTATGGAACGAGCTGGTACTATCATTTGGACAGGTACATGGATCGGATAGGTTTAATAGGGAGATGGACCAAGCATGACAGGTGGTATTAGTGTAGATGGGGCATGTTGGTTTGCATGGGCAAGTTGGGCTGAGGGGCCTGTTTGCAAGCTGTGTGACTCTATGACTGGATAGTTTGGGCATCTCTGGAGCTGTGGATGTGAGGACAGGATGGTACGTTGCCTCCGTAGACCCAGGGTTACTGAACGAGTTTTGTTTAGTTTGAAGATACAGCATGGAAACAGGCCCTTCAGCCTTTTGTGTCAGGGATGGGGATGACAGCTGATGCTGGATGAGGATGTTCGTGACTGGCCAGTGAAGTGGAAGTGCGGGAGTAACTCAACGGGTCAGATAATAAATAGGTGACGTTTCAGGTCAAGACCCTTCTTTAGACCCACGCTGACCATCATGCCCCTTCTACACTAGTGCCCCAGGGTCTGCAGAAGGGTCTCAACCAGAAACGGCACCTATTCCTTTTCTGGAGAGATGCTGCCTGACCCGCTGAGTGACTGCAGCCTTTCATGTCTACTAGAGGTTTAAAACAGCTTCTGCAGTTCCTTCCTACATGTGATGTAAGTAAAGTTGTTTCACCCTGCAGGTATGTGGATGCACTGAGAGAGGTAAATAAGGACACTGCCTGTCAGACACACAGCAGCTCATTCAGGTATGATAACAGAGACTAGGCTCATAAAGGCAGAGGCCTGGCCATTCGATGCTCCTGGTTCTGGCTCAACAGGAAGCAGGAGTGGCAGTGGAGTTGAATATTAGAGATATTAGAGAATATTAGAGGCGATGACATAGAGTGCCACAGATAGAGTCTGTGTAGGAAAGACCTGCAGATACTGGTTTACACCAAAGATAGACACCAAATGCTGGAGTAACTCAGCGGGACAGGCAGCATCTGTGGAGAGGAGGAATGGGTGACGTTTCGGGTCGAGGTCCTTCTTCACACTGAGCGTCGGGGGAGAGGGAGTTACATAGATAAGGAGATGAAAAGAGATGGAGTCTGTCTGCTTGGAACTAGTTCACTTCAGTCTAGTTTATTGTCACGTGTACCGAGGTACAGTGAAAAGCTTTTGTTGCGTTCTAACCAGTCAGCGGAAAGACAATACATGTTTACAATCGAGCCGTTTACAGTGTACGGATACATGATAAGGGAATAAATGGTGCTGCAGGAGTAGAGATTTAAGAGTGCGGAGTGATTTTAATACGTGATTGCGGATCTGCCACGTGGCTCGCACGCAGATAGTGGCCTGGGTTGGACGCCATCTTGGAAGCTAAGAAGCGGGAGGAGCGTCACACCGCTGGGCGTGTTCCATAGGTCAGCAACGAGAAGTAGAGGGAGGGGGGTATCTGGGGAGAATGCAGACAAGTGCAAGAAATAGGATAGATACAACGAGAGACTAGATATCCCAATGCATTTGAGGGATTTTTGGATAGGCACACGGATATACAGGGAATGGAGGGAAATGGATCATGTACAGACAGGTAATAGCTGGTGTTGGCATCATGTTCGACACAGACATTGTGGGCCGAAGGGCCTGTTCCTGTGTATGTAGGAAAGAACAAGTTCACGAGGATGTTGCCAGGACTAGAGGGTGCGAGCTACAGGGAGAGGTTGTGTAGGCTGGGACTCTATTCCTTGGAGCGTTGAAGGATGAGGGGAGATCTCATAGAGGTGTACAAAATCATGAGAGGAATAGATCGGGTAGATGCACAGAGTCTTTTACCCAGAGTAGGGGAATCGAGGACCAGAGGACATTGATTCAAGGTGAAGGAGAAAAGATTTAATAGGAATCCGAGAGGTAACTTTTTCACACAGAAGGTGGTGGGTGTATGAAACGCGCTGCCAGAGGAGGTATTTGAGGCTGGGTCTATCCCAACGTTTAAGAAACAGTTGGACAGGTACATGGATAGGACAGGTTTGGAGGGTTATGGACCAAGCGCAGGCAAGTGGGACTAGAGTAGCTTGGACAAGGTTGGCCGGTGTGGGCGAGTTGGGCCGAAGGGCCTGTTTCCACACTGTATTATGACTCAATAACTGCAGTTGTTGGTTTAAACCGAGGATAGACACAGAAAGCTGGAGTAACTCAGCGGGACAGACAGCATCTCCGGGGAGAAGGAATGGGGGCCTCGACCCGAAACGCCACCCATTCCTTCCCTCCAGAGATGCTGCCTGTCCCGCTGAGTTACTCCAGCACTTGGTACTGTTCTATGTTCTATGTCCTAAATGCAGGCAAATGGGATGAGCATGGCCTGGCAGTTTGGCCATCACGGCTGAGTTGGGCTGAAGGGCCTGTTGCTGTGCTGTGTCACTCGATTACTTCAGTTAAACAGGAACACAACTAAATACAGACCAACTGGAGCAGCTTCAATGCAACCCCCCACTGGATGTAGGCTGCATTGGGAATATAATTGTCCTCCTCTCTGTATTCCACAGGCACCGCTAGTGTTCTTGTGTCGATCAAACTTGAGTAAGTAAACAAAATAAAGGATCAGAAACTCTCGTTCCACTTTGAATAAAAGTGTTGAAAACAAAACTCCCGAGCAAATTATCTTCCAATATTACTGTCGACTGTTTAAAGAAATTACCCGGGCCTCTCCCCATGGCAACTGTGTTCTTCAACAGCAACTTGTTTGTATGTGTGGGACGTGAAGGTTTGTTTTATGAATGATTCTGTAATACTGCGGCGATTGGTCATTCAGCTCCATAATTATTACAGTTTAGAACTTTAATACAGCTCTTAATCCCCTGAAGAAAGCTGTGTATCAGTGACTGATCCATAGCCAGTCACAGTTCAGCCAAGCAACTGCATATTTAATTCCATCCATTTGTTCAAGTGGAAAAATGGCCAAAATATCCACCGTGTGCAATTCAAATCATTAATTCCACACACCCACCCTTCCATCACAGGGCCTGTGAACTGCTACCCATTTCCTGTCTCTCACATTCAAACACTGGTCATGAATTAAATGAGCAGCAAACAGCTCAACTTCCAGGCACCATCCTTAGAAGGTAGACAAAAATGCTGGAGAAACTCAGCGGGTGTGGCAGCATCTATGGAGCGAAGGAATAGGTGACGTTTCGGGTCAGTCACTGATACGGTCTCGACCCGAAACGTCAGTCATCTACTGGGTATAGAAGTTGGGACATTACGTTCCGGTGTACAAGACGTTGGTGAAGCCCCAATTGGAGTATTGTGTTCAGCTTCGGTCATCCTGCAGAAGGAAGAAGGTCGTTAAAGTAGGAAAGAGTGCAGAGATAGTGAAAGAGTCATGGAGAAATACAGTGAGGAAACAGGCCCTTCAGCCCAACTCGCCCACACTGGCCAACAATGTCCCATCTACCCTAGTCCCACTTGCCTGCGCTTGGTCCATAATTCTCCAAACCCCTCCCATCCATGTACCTGTCCAACTGTTTCTCAAACGATGCGATAGTCCCAGCCTCAACTACCTCCTCTGGCAGCTTGTTCCATACACCCACCACCCTCTGTGTGAAAAAGTAACACAAGGATGTTATCAGGATTTGAGGGCCGGAACTATAAGGAGAGGTTGGGCAGGTTTGGACTTTAGTCCTTGGAGCACAGGAGGATGAGGAGTGATCTTATAGAGGTGTATAAAATCATGAGGGTGAAGACACCTAGAATTATGGAATCAAGAGGTTTTGGTTTAAGGGAAAGATTTAATAAGATGCTGAGTGGCACCTTCTTCACACAGTGGGTGGTGAGGATATGGAATGAGCTGCCAAAGGAGGTAATTGAGGCAGGTACTACACCAACTTTTAAAAGACATTTGGACATGGATAGGAAAGGTTTGGAGGGATGTGGTCCAAACATGGGCAGGTGGGACTAGTGTAGATGAGGCATGAAGGAGGTGCGGCTGTGTGGTCATGCATGGTAGCAGCGTGGGACAACATCTCCAGTTGTGGCCCAGATGGTGCAACAAGTGTACTGATGTTGGGCCGATCTTTCGAAGTTCCCGGAGTGTGGTGAAGTGTGTGGCCGTTCTGTGCACAGCTAATCTGCTGTGAGTGACGACACCTCTGATGTCCCCTTCCTCACAATATGGGCATGGGATGTCTCGCATCAAAGGGGAATGGAGACAAGGCCGAGACCTGGTTGGCAATGAAAACCTTATGTTAGGGACGTGTTGTTGTGAGAGTCTTGAGTTTTATTGTATTTACTTTAGTTTGGAGAAACAGTACAGAAACAGGCCCTTTGGCCCACCGAATCCGCACCGACCAGCGATCCCCATACATTAACACTATCCTACACACACTAGGATCAATTGACAATTTACACCAAGCCAATTAACCTACAAACCTGTAAGTCTTTGGAGTGTGGGAGGAAATCAAAGATCTCGGAGAAAACCCACGTGGTCACAGGGAGAATGTACTAACTCTGTACAGACAGCACCCATAGTTGAGATCGAACCCAGGTCTCTGGCACTGCAAGCGCTGTAAGCCAGCAACTCTACCGCTGCGCCAATGTTTAACCATTATTCAGAATGTGGGCAATGGTTGGTAAGGCCAGTTTAACTCCCAAAATGAATGGTCCTTGAGAAGGTGGTGAGAGGCCACCTTCTTGACCTCCTGCTGTCCTTCTGCTGGGCTTGGAGTATAAGAGTCAAAGACAGTCATGTGGCAGCTTTAGAGGGGACACAAAATGCTGGAGTAACTCAGCGGGACAAGCAGCAACTCTGGAGAGAAGGAATGGGTGATGTGAGGTTATCCATTTTGGAATTATCTGAATGGTGTCGAGTTAGGAAAAGGGGAACTACAATGGGATCTGGGGGGTCCTTGTTCATCGGTCAATGAAAGTAAGCATGCAGGTACAGCAGGCAGTGAAGGAAGCGAATGGCATGTTGGGTTTCATAACAAGAGGAGTTGAGTTTAGGAGCAAAGAGGTCCTTCTGCAGTTGTACAGGGCCCTAGTGAGACCACACCTGGAGTATTGGGTCTCCAAATTTGAGGAAGGACATCCTTGCTATTGAGGAGTGCAGTGTAGGTTCACAAGGTTAATTCCTGGGATGACAGAACTGTCATATGTTGATAGAATGAGTGGCTGGGCTTGTGTACTCTGGAAAGATGAGAGGGGATCTTATTGAAACATATAAGATTATTAAGGGTTTGGGCACGCTAGAGGCAGGAAACATGTTCCCGATGTTGGAGGAGTCCAGAACCAGGGGCCACAGTTTAAGAATAAGGGCAAGCCATTTAGGAGATGAGGAGAAACATTTTCACACAGAGGGTTGTGAATCTGTGGAATTCTCTGTCTAAGAAGGCAGTGGAGGCCAATTCTCTGGATGCTTTCAAGAGAGAGTTAGATAGAACTCTTAAAGATAATCTATCCTGCATCTATTGCTTATTGTCTATTGTCTATTGAACTCATGCAAGCAAATGAGTTCAGGACATCTAACTACTAATTTGGAACAAATTCAGATTTTTATTGCAAAGTAAAACACCAGCACAGGAAATGTCTTTCTGGGAATTCTGATGTTGGGATGTAGCAGAGTGGAGAGCTTTCACAGAGCCAGTTACCAGGTGCAAGGCTCTCAGTATTCAACACAGCACAGGGTGGAGAACCATGCAAGTAAGTGTATAATATCCATGTGTTTAACACATTTACATTCCTACACACTCCCCAGCCTTCGTTCTGCATTTGGACCTGACCTGAAATTTTTCAGCGTATTACAGAGGAGCATATTCTTCAATCTTGATTTCAACTTTGCAACATCAAATATTACACTTATTTTGTATCAAACCTATTCTGCGTTAGGAGCTCTTTATGTAACTGATAAAAGAGGTTTATTCGATGTCTAAACCATGACACTGGAAATATTTGATGGGATAGTGAAGAGAGTCTCAAGCTCCACTAATGGAAAAACACTTACACTTTTGTTTATGAAAGGATAATCCAGGAGATTATAGGCAGTGGTTGGGAAGCTGCTGGAGAGGATTCTTAGGGATAGAATTTACTCACATTTGTACAGAGGGACCTCAGTGTCCAAGTCCGTAACTGTCTGAAAGTAGCAAGGCAAGTAGATAGAGTGGTAAAGGTGGCAACTGGTATGCTTGCCTTCGTTCATCAGGGCATTGGATAGAAGAGTCAGGAAGTCATGTTGCAAATCTGTAAAGCTTTGGTTAGGCTGCGTTTGGAATATTACGTAGTTCTGGTCACCCCATTACAGGATTAATGTGGAAGCTATGGAGAGGGTGCAGAAGAGGTTTGCCAGAATGCTCCCTGGATTAGAGACTGGAGCATCAGAGGCTGCCTGAGAGACGTTTAAAACATTATGTAGAATAGAATAGAATAGAATAGTTTCTTTATTGTCATTGTAACATGAACCATGTACAACGAAATTAAAAAATGTCAGCCAGTCAGTGCACCATTCAAACCATAAAAGCTAACGATACATGCAAGGTAAAATATTTCAAAAAATGATAAACAACTAAAATAAATATGAAATATAAAAACAGCCACGCATATACACCCAACCCTACATCCTTCTGTCGATTTCACAGTGTACCAACCACAGTCCCTTAGTCCCGCGTTCCTTGGCGGGTACATTTAGTGCCTTTATAGCAGTGGGGTAAAAACTGTTTTTAAGTCTGTTTGCCCTTGTCCTTGGAGATCTGTACCGTCTGCCTGACGGCAACAGTTCAAACAGGGAGTGTCCGGGGTGGGAAATGTCCTTTATAACATTCTGGGATTTTTTGATGCAGCGGGAACTGTGTAAGTCCTCCAAGGGAAGGAGAGGGCAGCCGACAATCCTCTGGGCGTTGTCAATGGCCCTCTGGAGCGCTTTCCTCTGAGCCGCTGTGCAGCTGGTGTACCACATGCATACACAGTATGTTAGGATACTCTCAATGGAGCACCGATAAAAGGACAGCAGCAGTCTCTGTGTGATGTTATTCTTCCTGAGCACCCTCAGGAAGTGCAGTCTCTGCTGGACCTTTTTCAACAGCGTAGAGGTGTTCACGTTCCACGTCAGGTCCTCCTCAATATGGATTCCCAGGAAGCGGAAATCCGCCACCCTCTCCACACAGTCCCCTCTGATGTTTAGTGGTACCATTTCCGTTTTGTTCTTCCTGAAGTCTATTATTATCTCCTTGGTCTTTAAGGTGTTCAGGAGCAGGTTATTTTCTCCACACCACACTGTCAGCTGCTCCACCTCATCCCGATAGGCGTACTCGTCCCCCCCCGGAGATGAGCCCCACCACCGTAGTGTCATCCGCAAATTTGACAATGGTGTTGCTGTGGTGGGCGGAGGTGCAGTCATGTGTGTAGATGTGTGTGAGGCATAAGTTGGGTGGAATGTGGGGTGGGAGATTGCAACCATCACGTGGTCCACTCTGTTTCGACGAATGCAATCAACCCGACGTGCACAATCAAAGAAGATCAAATAGGAGAAGTTGTCCTACAACTTTAGGCTGTGCACGCCACACACAAGAAGGTAGAATGTTAAAATGTGGGAATATCTTACTGAAGATTCATATCTTTAATGTGAAAGGACAAAGTTTAAAGATGTGTGGGCTGAGTTTTGGGGGTAGTGGGTGCCTGGAACATACTGCCAGGGGTGGTGGTGGTGGTGATAGTGCCATTAAAGAGTCTGTTAGATAGGCACACGGATGAGCAGGGAATGGAGGCCTATGGATCACAGGGATTTGGATGTCGGCTGAAAAGATGAGTTTAATTGGTACAAATATCCAGCGAGACATCGTGGGTCAAAGAGCCTGGTCCCACGTGTTACTGTTTGTTCTATGTTCATCATTTCAAAAAATATGCCAACAATCTGTGAGGTTATAAGGTTTACTGTGGGATGCAAATGTACAGTTCTTGCAGTAATTATTCTCCTCACATTTGCTTTATGTCATGGTTCACAATGTTCCAGCACCAGGTCACCATTACGAGATCACAAGTATTCAACATCAAAACAATAGGATGTCACAACTGAATCACTCTCTTAGATGTTTTTGTCATGGTAATTTAATTGCATGTCATTGCATTCAAAAATTAAACACTCAGAGAATCAAACATAACCACTTTACATTTTTTAAAATTTAGATTCAGATCAGATTGGGGGCGGCATGGTGGCAGAGAGGTAGAGTTGCTGCCTCACCGCGCCAGAGACCCTGGTTCGATCCTGACTACGGGTGCTGTCTGTACGGAGTTTGTACGTTCTCCCTGTGACCTGTGTGGGTTTTCTCCGGGAGCTCCGGTTTCCTCCCACACTCCAAAGACGTGCAGGTTTGTAGGTTACTTGGCTTTGTGTAAAGGTAAATTGTCCCTAGTGTGTGTGGAATAGTGATAATGTGCGGGGATCGCTGGTGGACTCGGTGGGCCGAAGGGCCTGGTTCCTGTTGCTGTATATCTAAACAAACAAAACTAAAAGATCTGTTGAATCGTGACGCTAATGTTCAGCACACAGGCGTATATCTGATGCAGATGGAACGGTGTGCACAAGTGTGTATTTGCACAAGTGTGTGTTTGCACAAGTGTGTGTTTGCAATAGGAAGGGACAATAAAGGTTGTTCATATATACACATCTCCTGGTAAAAAAACACTTTAAGTGCATGTGCACTTATTTATAATTTACCCCAAGAGTCACATCATGGAATGACAGGGTCCCGTGTTTATTGACTAGTTAAACAAATGCTTAACTGTCATAATCCCAACAAAATGTTTGTGAGTTTATCTGGGGAATCAAAGCTGCGTCAGTTTTCTGTTTCATCTATTGAGCACAGGCTTGCAAATCCTGTGTTGCTCCATTATTGAATGCAACTCCGTACAAGTCAAGTTGAGTTTATTGTTTGAAGAAGGGTCTCGACCTGAAACATCACCCATTCCTTCTCCCCAGAGATGCTGCCTGTTCCGCTGAGTTACTCCAGCATCCTGTGTCTACCTTTGATTAAACCAGCGTCTGCAGTTCCTTCCTACACATGAGCTTATTGTTATCTAGTCAGGTACAGGTGCAAAGAAATTCTTGCTAGTAGCAGCATCGCACGCACCTAAACAACACATAAAAACATAAATTAGATCTAAATTACATATACATTCTGCAAGACAATAATAAAAACTGCAAAATAATAAAGACATTAGTGCAAGACACAATTATTAAAACCAAGTTCAATGTGATAGAAGAATAAAAAGACGTCAATGGCAGTGAGAAGGCACATTCTTCCCTCTTTCTCTTGTCCGTTCACAATAACTTTGGTTTCAACATTGAAACATAGAAAATAGGTGCAGGAGTAGGCCATTCGGCCCTTCGAGTCAGCACACCCATTCAATATGATCATGGCTGATCATCCAAAATCAGTACCCCGTTCCTGCTTTCTCCCCATATCCCTTGATTCCGTTAGCCCCAAGAGCTAAATCTAACTCTCTCTTGAAAACATCCAGGGAATTGGCCTCCACTACTTTCTGTGGCAGAGAATTCCACAGATTCACAACTCTTTGGGTTAAAAAAGTTTTTCCTCATCTCAGTCCTAAATGGCCTACACCTTATTCTTAAACTGTGGCCCTGGTTCCGGACTCCCTCAACATCGGGAACATTTTTCCTGCATCTCACCTGTCCAATCCCTTAAGAATTGTATATATTTCCATAAGCTCCCCTCTCATCCTTCTAAATTCCAGTGAATACAAGCCTAGTTGGCCCATTCTTTAATCATATGTCAGTCCCGCCATCCCAGGAATTAACCTGGTTCATTATTCTCAAAACCGCAACATATCTCTGCTTTGTTTTCATATGACTACAATTATACTAAGGGCGATTACTAATTACGATTTTGCACCAATCCACACCAATCTCCAACTTTGTAAAGAAAAAGTAGACACAGATGTCTCCCTCTTTGAGCAGCTTTCCTCATCACTTTTGTGATAGTTTTTTTCTCCGTTTTCCAACATATGATTTCTAACAGGAGAGGTAGTCATCTCTCCACTGGTCACTAAAATGCCTTTTAATTAAACTAAAGTGATAATTAATTGAAGATGTTTCTTACCTCAATGGTTCAACGCTCTTCACTAACAGTCAAAATCAATGCTATAGCTTCAATAACACAGACCTTGGGACAGTCATAGAGTGATACAGTGTGGAAACAGGCCCTTTGGCCCAACTACCCCACACTGGCCAACAATGTCCCATCTACACTAGTCCCACCTGCCCACATTTGGTCCATATCTCTCCAAACCTGTCCTATCCATGTACCTGTCTAACTGTTTCTTAAACGTTGGGATAGTCCCTGCCTCAACTACCTCCTCTGGCAGCTTGTTCCATACACTCACCACCCTTTGTGTGAAAAAGTTACCCCATAGATTCCTATTAAATCTCCTTCACCTTGAACCTTTGTCCTCTGGTCCTCGATTCCCCTACTCTGGGCAAGAGACTGTGCATCTACCCGATCTATTCCTCTCATGATCTTATACACCTCCATAAAATATCCTCTCATCCTCTTGCGCTCCAAGGAATAGAGTCCCAGCCTACTCAACCTCTCCCTTTAGCTCAGACCCAGGCAAATATCTTCGTAAATATTGTTTATCCTCTCTTTATCAGCTAAATAAATGGAATAAGTTCCACTGTGGGCATATGCACTCTCAAGATTCAACAAAGGGTCTGCATTGCGTCATCTCTTAAAGATAGCGGAGTCAGGGGATATGGGGAGAAGGCAGGAACGGGGTACTGATTGTGGATGATCAGCCATGATCACATTGAATGGCGGTGCTGGCGCGATGGGCCAAATGGCCTGCTCCTGCACCTATTGTCTATAATTAGTGCTCATTTGGCCAACCTTGGAGAAACTCAGTGGGTGAGGCGGGAGCGAAGGAATGGGGGACGTTTTGGGTCGAGACTCTTCTGCTAAGTGCTAAAGCAGTTGGAATAATAGAGATCTAGAAATGTAAATAGCTCGCCACTCACAGCTGCACATACCAGCCGATAGTGCTAGATTATTACATGTAATGCAAGAGGTACTGATGTATTTATACCAGTCATTGTATGGATTACCAGGTATAGTACAGCTCTCCTCATTACACAATGAACATGAAGCCCCAGAGAATATGAAAATGTTCGCACTTACACAGAACCAGGCATAAGCTTTTATAGGATAAACAGGGATGTGATTTGGCTGGAACTTCAACATCAAAGCATTACAATTTAAAATCATTACTGAGATAGTGAAGGGAAGATAGTTAAAAGGGTTCCATTCACATGGCGATGTCTAACTGCAGCGTGTGGTGCCAGGGGGAATGGTTTAATGAGAGATCATATCACCGCTGGAAAGGGACAAGTGGATAAAAGTTTGAAGCAAGAGGTAGAGCAGCTAAATGGTATTGTACCGTTCTGAAAACCCAAAGCTGGTGAGTGTAAATGTCACTGCGGCAGGCTGTGAAATTGAATTCAACGCCGCCAGCTAATTCACAGGCTCCTGCCGAGGGCCAAGTGCCCATAAAGACAGCTGCTGTAAACGAGATGTGAGCTCGGGGCAAGTTCCGCACAATGGGGGGACGAGGGAAGAGCAAGCTTCATGAATCTTCACAGGAATAGATCAGGTAGAGAGGACCAGAGGACATAGGTTTAAGGTGAAGGGGAAAAAAATTAATATGAATCTGAGGGGTATCTTTTTCCACACAGTGGGTGCTGGGTGTATGGAACAAGCTGCCAGAGGAGGTAGTTGAGGCTGGGACTATCCCAACGTTTAAGAAATAGTTAGACAGGTACATGGCTAGGACATGTTTGGAGAGATATGGGCCAAATGCAGGCAGGTGGGACTAGTGTAGCTAGGACATGTTGGCCGGTGTGGGCAAGTTGGGCCAAAGGGCCTGTTTCCATGCTGTATCACTCTATGACTAAAGTGCAAGATAAGGTTTATTATAGGAGGCTGAGAGGTGACCATATAAGATTACGAGTGGCAAAAATAGCAAGTCTTCTTTCTAGAATGGGGGAGTCTGAAACTAGGGGATATAGTTTACAGTGAACAGGGACACATGGAAGGAGATCTGAGGATAGGTTTTTCATCAGTGGATGATGGTTCTTTGGAGATTTGAATTTGATGATGCTTTGGTAGAAAGTCAACATAAAAGCACTGGAATGAAGAGTTTTCACTTGTAAACATTTATTCTAAACTGCTCTGTGCAGTTTAGATAAAAGAACAAACCTGTCTCGCTTGCACTCTGTGCAAAATTCTCTTGCAATGGGTTACCCATAGTTGCCATTTAGTATTCAGGCCACTCCTTCCACTTGTCGAAATTGTTTTGTCACACTGTTCGGCTGATCATTGCGCAAACACAAGGCTTTGCCACAGAAAGCTGTGGGGGGCAAGTCAATTGATATCTTTAAGGCAGAGACAAATAGATTTTTGATTAGTGCGGGTGTCAGGGGTCATGGGGAGAAGGCGGGAAAATGGGGTTAAGGGGGAGAGATAGGTCAGCCATGATTGAATGGCGACACAGACTTGATGGGCTGAATGGACTAAATCTGCTCCTATCACTTATGACCAAACCAATTTTGTGGAAAGGTCTTGGTGTAACACAGAGAGGTGGTCAACACTACAGTACTGTTAGTTTCCCTTGCATGGCCTCCTCTTGTAAGATATGAAATGCAAGTGTGAACTCATAACCAGGTTTGAGAAATTTAGCAGGGGCGCTCTCTGATCTACAGATCTTGATTCATCATGTGGTCCTTTCCAACAGTCTGGGCTGGCAGCTGTACCAGGTAGTTGGCTGTGAGATGGGGTTAAGAACACATATCAGGAGTTAGACAGTATAGGGACATCACCTTGTAGACCACAGAAATGGGTCCTTCAGCCCAATTCACCCATGCATGTGCTGGCTCGAACAATATGGATGCTGTGTTGGCTCGAAGGGCCGAATGGCCAACTCATGCTCCTATTTTTCTAATATCGACATAGGCAAAAAAAATCTACATCACAGTCAGTACAGATATGGTGGCATTATAGACTTGCACCTGCCACCACTCCAGGGACCTGGGTTTGGTCCTCTGCTTCGGTTTATTTGTGGAATTTCACATTCTCTGTGTGACTCTGCCTTTCCCCTGTGCCCTCCATTTCCTTCCAATGTCCCAAAACAATCAGAGGACTTGATGGGAATGTGAGCCAATGAGTAGCGGGACTACTTTTGAATTGGACTACTTTCCGTTGGAAGCCAGCAGGGTACTGATGGGCCGAATGGGTCCCTTCTGTGTTGTATGGTGTCATTTAGCTGGTTCTGACCAAAGGTGATCGAGGTGCTACACACAGCCGTCTGTCTGCACTCAGTGCAGAGTTCAGTAATGCCAGGGTTTGCAGTTCACATTTCCAGAAATGTTTTCCTCCTCGTAATTTCAGATATTCATTCATCTCCTCAACAAGTGTGAATTTTGGCGAATTTAAACCTGCACAACGAATGGCAGGGCGCTGGGGAGTATGGAAGAACAGAGATTCTTATGGGTGAAGGTACATCGATCCCTGAGAGTGACCTCACCTGTAGTCAGGGTGGTGAAGAAAGCATCTGGCACACATTGGTCGCGGCCATGAGTGCAAGAAGTGTACATTATGTTACAACTGTACAAGATGCTGGTGACACCACACTTACAGCACTGTGTGCAGTTCTAGTCCGCCAACAACAGGAACAATGTCATTAAGCTGGAAAGGGTACAGAAAAGATTCACAAGGATGTTACCGGGTCTGGAGGGCTCAAGTATAAGAAGAGGCTGAGATATTTTTCCCTGGAGCGTAGGAGATTGAGGTGTGTCCTTGCAGACATATGTACAATTGTGAGGGGCTGGGAGAAGGTGAATGGTAACAGTCAGGTAAGGGGGTCTAAAACTGGAGCGCACAGGTTAAAGGAGAAAGGGAAAAATGTAAAGGGGATGTGAAAAGGAATTGTTTCACGCAGAGGGTGGTGGTGATATGGAATTCACTGCCAGAGAATATGATGATGGCAGGTACAATTACAATGTTCAAAAGATTTTTGAGAAGGTTCAAGGATAGGAAAGGGTAGGGCCAGGCATGGACAAATGGGACAAGCTCAGGTCGTCTACTTCGTCAGCATGGATCAGTTGGACCAAAAAGCCTGTTTCCGTGCTATTTTCCAGAAACAGGCTCTTTAGCCCAACTTGCCCATGACAAGCAAGAAGCCACATCTATGCTAGTTTCACCTGCCCGTGTTTGGCCCATTTCCCTCTAAACCAATCCTATCTATGTACCTGTCCACGTGGTTTTTAAATGTTGTTATAGTACTTGCCTCAACTACCTCCTCTGGCAGCTCGTTCCATATGCCCACCACCCTCTGCATGAAATAGGTGCCTGTCATGCTTCTGTTTAATCTTTCCCCGCTCGCCTTAAATCCATGTCCCCTGGTTCGTGATTTCCCTCCTCTGGGTAAAGACCCTGTGCATTCACCCTATCAATTCTCCTCATGATTTTATATGCCTCGTTTATGCCGAGACCAATTTCCCTTCTGTAGGCAGAAAATAGGAAGCAAACTCTGTCCCCTCACGATGGGATACATTGGATTATCCGTGTGAAAAGTCTGTAGTTTTGTGCTTTGAGAGATTGTTTTTCCTCCTTTTTAATATGTTCCCTGATGTGAGCAATGGTGATAGAGCAACAATTACTGTTCATCCCAAGTTGCCATGAACAGGTGGAGGCTGACTTCTGCAGCGGTGTGGTCTGTGGTGATTTCACAATGGAGCGCTGTGACCTTTTCATTCTTCCCAGTCACTCTGAACCCCCAGCAGACCCTCGTGTAATCTGCTTTCAGCAACTGTCGGTGCTATTTTATACGTGTCCAGCCACAATTAAATCCTTTCTTACTGATCTCCGTACGTGCTGAGTGAGAAGAGGTCGAAGAAAATGGACAAAGCTGTTGCATATCCGAATGGTTTCACATCCAGTTACTTTCTAACAGAAATGGACAAAGCTGTTGCATATCCGAATGGTTTCACATCCAGTTACTTTCTAACAGAATGCACGGCCAAGTGCAAGGAAAGGGGATTGCCAAACGCAAGGGGAGAGCAGACTGGAGAGAATGGATGTGGAAAGGATGTTTCCACTAGTGGGGGAGACTAGGACCAGAGGATTAAGAGGACCAAAGGACTCAGAATTAAAGGATGTTCCTTCAGGAAGGAGATAAGGAGGAATTTATTTTGTCAGAAGGCGGTGAATCTGTGGCATTCATGGCCAAGTCAATGGATATTTTTAAGGCAGAGAGAGATAAGATTCTTCATTAATACAGGTGTCAGGGATTATGGGGAGAAGGCAGGAGAATGGGGTTGAGTGAGAGATAGATCAGCCATGATTGAATTTCAGAGTAGATTTGATGGGCTTAATGGCCTAATTCTGCTCCTATCACTTATGAAGATAACCACAGCTTTATTGACAATGATACGTGCAGTTGTGGGCAATTGCTCAGTATCCAGGGCGGGAGATTGCAACCTTCATGTGGTACGTCCTGTTTCAACGAATGCAATCAACCTGGCGTGTACAATTAAATTAAGATCAAATAGAACAAGATGTCTGACAACTTTAGGCTGTGCACGCCATACGTAAGCCTCCAAATCTGAGGAAAGACATTCTTGCCATAGAGGGGGTACAGAGATGATTTACCAGGGTACTGATTCCTGGGATGGCAGGACTTTCATATGAGGAAAGACTGGATAGACCCGACTTGTACTTGCTGGAATTTAGAAGATTGAGGGGGGATCTTATAGAAACTTACAAAATTCTTAAGGGGTTGGACAAGCTAGATGCTGGAAGATTGTTCCCGATGTTGGGGGAGTCCAGAACAAGGGGTCACAGTCTAAGGATAAGGGGGAATTCCTTTAGGACCGAGATGAGGAAAAGATTCTTTACACAGAGAGTGGTGAGTCTCTGGAATTCTCTGCCACAGATGGTAGTTGAGGCCAGTTCATTGGCTATATTTAAGAGGGCGCTAGATGTGGCACTTGTGGCTAAAGGGATCAGGGGGTATGGAGAGAAGGCAGGTACAGGATACTGAGTTGGACGATCAGCCGTGATCACATTGAATGGCGGCGCAGGCTCGAAGGGCCGAATGGCCTATTCCTGCACCTATTTTTCTATGTTTCTAAAAAGAAGCTCAGTATTCGGCTACCATGTTTACACTCTCTATTAAATAAACATATGAAAGATTCTCTAAATTCTCGATCACTTCATGAACTCACTGTTAAATATGCAGGCACCAGATGGGTATTATATTCAAGTAGTAAAGTTTAATTTATTTTGTTTTTCTACACCAGAGGACTTTCCTGAGATGACAACTAAGATAAAACATACGTCATCGTCAGAAGCAGGGGCATACCATGAGGTCCCTCGCGTTTCCACCGCCGTTTCAAAATAATCATGACTAATTGTGCGCCTCAGGTCAACTTTCTCATCCCCTAATTCCCATCACGTTAAAAATCTATAGATCTCTCCATTGAAGATAAAGAACGATTGAGCATCCATGGGTCTCTGAAGGAGTAAATTCCAAAAATGTATAACTATCTACATGGAGAAATAGTTCCTCCTTTCAGTTGTAACGGGTGACCCTTCCCCAGTGAATACTCACTCTGGTTGTGGACTATGTTAGAGGAAACATCTTTCAGCTCTTGTCAATCCTCTCGGAAGCTAGTATGGCAATGAAATCGCCTTTCATTCTTATAAACTCCAGTGAGTATAAGCTATCTTTCTGAAGTTCTCTTTATAGATCTGCTCCTTTATTCCAGGGATCAATACCATGAGTCTACACTGCACTGATGCCAAGCCAGATATATCCTTATTTTAAGTATGGGGAGCGACGTCACAAATGTAGTCTTAAAAAGCCTGATATAATCAAACAAAGCTCATTCCCCCTGTGCTCCATACTGCTTGAAATGAAAGCTGATAATAATAAATGAAATGTATGAGATTGTTGTAAGATGAGTTGTTTGATGCAAAGAGTACATTTATGTATAGATGGAGTATAGAAGTTGGGAGGTCATGTTGCAGTTGTATAAGGCATTGGGTACATACTGTAGATGCATAGATACATAGACAATAGGTGCAGGAGTAGGCCATTCGGCCCTTCAAGCCAGCACCACCGAACAATGTGATCATGACTGATCATCCACAATCAGTACCCCGTTCCTGTCTTCTCCCCATACCCCTCCATTCTGCTAGCCCCAAGAGCTCTATATAACTCTCTTTTGAATGCATCCAGTGAATCGGCCTCCACTGCCTTCTGAGGGAGAGAATTCCACATTCATAACTCTCTGTGTAAAAAAGTTTTCCTCATCTCAGTTCAAAATGGTGTACCCATTATTCTTAAACTGTGGCCCCTGGTTCTGGACTTCCTCAACATCGGGAACATATTTCCTGCCTCTAGCGTGTCCAATCCCTTAATAATTTTTATATGTTTCTATAAGATCCCCTCTCATCCTTCTAAATTCCAGTGAAAACAAGCTCAGTCGCTCCATTCTTTCATCATATGACAGTTCCCGCCATCGCAGGAATTAACCTGGTGAACCCAGGCTGCACTCCCTCAATAGCAAGAATGTCCTTCCTCAAATTAGGAGACCAAAACTGCACATAATACTCCAGATGTGGTCTCACCAGGGCCCTGTACAACTGCAGATGGGCCTCTTTGCTCCTTTTCTCAACTCCTCTCATTATGAAGGCCAACATGCCATTCGCTTTCTTCACTGCCTGTAGTACCTGCATGCTTACTTTCAGTGACTGATGTACTAGGACACCCAGGTCTCGTTGTACTTCCCTTTTTGCTAACTTGACACCATTCAGATAATAATCTGCCTTCCCGTTCTTGCCTCACATTTATCCACATTATTCTGCATCTGCAGTGCATCTGCCCACTCACCCAACCTGTCCAAGTCACTCTGCATCCTCATAGCATCCTCTTCTCAGTTCACACTGCCACCCAGCTCTGCGTCATCTGCAAATTTGCTAATGTTACTTTTAATCCCTTCATCTAAATCATTATTGTAAATAGCTGCAGTTCCAGCACCGAGCCTTGCGGTACCCCACTAGTCACTGACTGCCATTCTGAAAGGGACCCGTTAATCCCAACTCTTTGTTTCCTGTCTGCCAACCAATTTTCTATCCATGTCAATATCCTACCCCCAATACCATGTGCTCTAATTTTGCCCACTAATCCCCTGTGTGGGACGTTATCAAAGGTTTTCTGAAAGTCCAGGTACACTACACCCACTTGCTCTCCCATGTCCATTTTACTTGTTACATCCTCAAAAAATTCCAGAAGATTTGTCAAGCGTGATTTACCCTTCGTAAATCTATAGATTTAGACCAATCCTGTTACTGCTATTCAAATGTGCCACTATTACATCTTTGAGGCCTCATTTAGAGTGTTGTGTTCAGTTCTGGCCACCGTCCTATAGAAAAGATGTTGTCAAGCTGGAAAGTGTATAGGGAAGATTTACAAGGAAGTTGCCAGGTCGAGAGGGTCTGAGCTATAGGCAGAGGTTCAGTTGGCTGGGACTCTATTCTTTGGAGCGCAGGAGGATGAGGGGTGAACTTATAGAGGTGCGTAAAATCATTGGAATTTCAATTTCTAAGGCAAATAATCTGATCTTAGTATAGGTTACTGATATTGGTTTACTGTTGTTATGTGTGCTGAGATACAGTGAAAAACATTGTTTATGTGATATCCAGTAAAATCATACAATATATGAGCAGAAACAAGTTGTACACAAGTACACCAGGTAGTGCAAAGAGAACAATCCCAGAGTGCAGAATAGTGTTACAGTTTATGGCATTACAGAGAAAGCGCAGATAAAATAAATGCTCTGGCCACAATGAGGTAGGCTGGGAGATCAGGACGATGCCTTGACATATGAGAGGACTGTTCATTAGTCTGATAATAACGGGGAAAAAGCTGTTCCTGAACCTGGTGGTGCGTACTTTCAAGCTATTGTATCTTTTGCCTAACGGGATGACTTGGGTGGAAATAGTCTCTACGCCAGTACAATTGGTCTTGAATTTACAAAATAAAAATGCTCATAATTGGTATTCTCACTCACAAGGTTCATTGCCAGATAGAAATACAACACTGGTGCAATAAAGAGCGTTCACTTGTGGTGACAGTTTTGACATTTTATTTGGACAAAATAGAGAGATCTTCCTCTTTCCAATGACAGAATCCTGGTTGGAGTCACATCAATACAATGCTTCAGCTGCATTTAGGATCAAAAGGATCTGTGAAGTGTGCAGAATGAGCTTTATCTCATTTGTAATTTTTTGGAATGCTTGAGGGAAAGGGAGGGAGGGAGTTAAAACATTCATCAAACCCAACCTGGGAACGAGCACCTGTGGACTGGTAGTCAATGGCATTGTTAGATTATCACAAAATTCACCCCCTGAAACCATACTATGTCTAACTGTCTTATCTGCAGTTTAAAAGCTCAATGGTTTAAAACTGATTTTAAACAAAGGAATGACAGGTACTTCCAGTAGTGGGCAGAATCTCAATGCAGAGCTGCAGCCGAAACACAATTAATTCTTCAGAAGCAACGTTGAGCAAACCAGTGATTTCACAACCCTCTTATTTCCAATGACATTGTTGATGTGCATCTCACTGTAATATAATAGCACATTGATGGTCATCCTGCTGCCCTTGGAGTGACATTACAACTACCACTGCCTCAAAGGCTGCTATGATTTGTATACTTCGTATCTTCGTAAAAATGCCATAAGCTCAACTCGACCTGCAGTTGACAAGCTATTAATATATCGAAACCCTGTCAGGGTTATTTTATCACCTACATGTTGTACATATCAAGCATTCTACAGTGTTGATGTAAAATAATCTCTATTATAACAGTGATTTACTGTTATAAAAAACACGATTGTGGTGCCATGCCCTACAGTAATACAGAGACCATCTTCAACACAGCAGTGGAAGCCAGGCTGCATTTTTGAGCACTGTGGTTGGCCCACCTTTTTGTTTCGATGCTTCTTTGCAAAGCTTCGCTTCATAATTAGTCCCTTCTTTACACCAATAGAGGACAAATGTAAACCACTCTGTTGTCTCAACTAATTTACATTCTGTTGACCTACTAAATTTGGGATTGTTACATTACTTATATTTCACATGGGAATATGTT
>CAUPSL010000140.1:0-72137 GCA_963514005.1 Raja brachyura
TAAACACACATAATTGTTCCATTAATGCAAGACATAATCTAATTCAATTTAAATTATTACATAGACTATATTATTCAAAAACGAGGTTATATAAATTCTACCCAAATGTCTCTCCTAGATGCGATAAATGTTTGTTTCAAAATGCCAATATAACACATTCATTTGTAGGATGTATAAAGTTGCATAAATTGTGGAACAATATATATGATATATTTACAAAGCTCTTCAAGTCAAGAATAGAACCTAATACGGAATGGATTATATTTGGAATGATAGTAGAAGATATCAATTTAAACAAAGACAAAAAAGTATTCTTTAATTATGGGTTAATAATTGGAATGAAATTGATACTTAAATTATGGAAAAATACAGCTATACCATCTATGAAAATGTGGATTAGTAACATGACGGACATAGCTCACCTTGAAGAAATGAGACTTCGCCTAATCAATAAATATGACCAATTCTTAAGGAGTTGGTCCACTTTCATCGACTTTTTGGAATCATGTGATGCAGCAGTGCCGTAAAGATAGCTGATTTCAGGTCAGGTCGTGGATAGAATTACATCTCCGAAAGATTTGAAATTTTCTTTTTTAAGGGTCCTTTTCTCCTATTTCTACTTTTTCTTTTCTTATATACACACTTCACGTTTTTCTATTTTCTACTATCTATTTTTCCTCTTTTTCTTCTTTCTATTTCTTGTCTTTTTTTACTTCCTTTTCAAAAACATAAAACTAGAGGTTGCACATAGAATGTATTACGTTATGACATAGTTGGCACCTAAAATTAGGTGCCACTGTATTGTTTTGTATTGTATTAACTTCTAATAAAATAAACAAAACAAGAAAAAACAACATTTATACATGGTTAATTAACTGGTGTATATCACATCAAACTGGTGCAAAATGCATAGAATGGATTGGATGGCTGTAAACCAGACATACACCTTGTAAATAGTTGTAAATAATGATGCAGAGTCTGACTTTGCCAAGTGTTCATTGGATGCGGTGTTGAGCCTTGTCTGGGTTGTCTGTAAATCAGGGTAAATGTTTCCAAGTTGACTTCCTCTCGAAGTCCATTGTTAATACAATGTATTGAACTGTTGTATCATTGGGTTAGGGAAATGCCTGTTATGTATGGGGTTAATCGATATCTGTGATTGGGTTATTGAGAGACCACCCCTATGTGGTTTGGCCCCTCGAGATCCCGGGACATATAAAAGCCCGCGACCATGAGGCTCAGCGTCAATCTTCTGGAAGAGCGTTCAGGACTGCGTGAACTTCTGGAGTGCCTCTGTCTGAGCGAGGCCTAGAGGGCTTCAACAGGCAGACGCAAGGATTGAACCCACAGTGGGATAGGTGCAGTGTGTGATCTGTGACGAGCTTTTGATAAAATAAAATTTAGTTGTTTCGTTCGATTCAATGTTTTTACTGAAACTAGACTGGGGGGAAGCTTAGAAATGAGCAATTATCACGGGAAGAAACGGAAGATCTCAGAGAAAACCCACATGATCCCGGGGAGAACGTACAAACTCCGTACATACGGCACCCGTAGTCTGGATTGAACCCGGGACTCTGGCACTGCAAGAGCTGTAGGGCAGCAACTCTACTGCTGTGCCACCATGGCTGCACTATACATCTGTTTATACATCTGTATAAATACATCAAGCAGCATTAAAGCTGCCACTGCATTGAGTTTGGCAAAAATGTTAAATGTAATTCTCTGTCAAAACAAAATGACAATTGTTTTGTTGTCCATTGCACTTGTGCCTGAAGTAATTGTGCCTTCACAATGTGTAGTTGTCAACCTCTTCATGGTTCTATAACTGTGTGGTCCGCTTTATTCCAGATTAAGAGACTCATTAAATCGATAATTGTTAAACAAGAAACAGTTAACCTTGTGGTCGTGCCTTGTAACGTCGACATAGCAACCACAGAAGCACTGAAAATGGCCCAGGAAGTGGACCCTTCTGGAGGCAGAACTTTGGGTAATTGCATTCCCTTCCTCACTCCACTCCCCCTTCACCCAGGTACCCAACACAGGCACAATGGCCTGGAGTAGGCTTTGTATTTTGAGCAGGCCTCAGCGGCATCTCCCTTGCACTATTCCACATCTCCCGTGCACTATTGTGAGATATAACTCGTGCTCACAATCACTGCTCAGAGACTAAATCATCGAAACAAGAAATGATTTTTATTTATTTGCGAATCTGCAGAATCGGGTGCCTCCCCAAATTGAGACACACCAAAGTCAGAACAGTAAAGCCCCTTTATACACACAATTCTGCTGGCATAACCTCCCCTTCTGGCTCTCCCCAATCAGAGCACTGAGGTGCACAGTCTATGGGTACATCCCCCAGTACCTCCCACATCATACATAGCATGTTCATGATAATGAGCAATTTCTCGACCAGGGGCGTGTCAGTAATATTCATTTATTGCATTAAGCATGCCCAGTTGCAATTGACCTGGCCTAGTTTTCTCACCTCCAACTGACCCATCTCAGTTTTTTTATATCTGAACTAAAGCTAGTCTCTACTGACAAGGGCCCCTTTCATCCCTAGTCTCTACTGACAAGGGTCCCATCTATCACCCTCCTTCTACGCTACACTATGCAATCCATCCTCACCCAAGGACAGTTCTGATAAACCCACTCTCAGCTATGTCAACATCTTCTCCCTGCCTCTATCGGTTAGAATCCTGTTTACGTTAGAATCTTCTCCTGAATCCTTACAATAGTGGGGTTTAATCACTTTATCCCTCACAATCCTCCCTTTTTCTTTTGCTACGCATCTATTGATTAAACCTCAATTTCAAGCTCCTTCAATTCGAATTGAAGTAACATTCTCCTAATCTCCTCTTCCTATGGATCCTGGACCTTCCCTGGTCACATTATCATTATTTTCGGTATTGCCCCTCTCTCTCCCATAGGCACTACTACAGAATGCATCTGAAAGATCAGCCCAGCCAATGCACATAGAAACACGGATCCCGCTGTTCTCCACCATGTTCCTCCGAGGATGGAATCCCACCATCGGGTTCCCATAATCGAATTCCACTTTTGTATTGGAACATGTGCCAATTTCCGGATTCCCTCTGATATGTCCATTACAGCCTGTCCATTGTCATCGATGTTTAGACAGCAATTAGAGAGGTTGAATTTCCCGCATACCCCTCCTTCTTCTGCCAGGAGGTAATCTAGGGCCAGCCGGTTCTGGTATATTGCTGTCTCATCTGTGTCTGCTGCTTTGCCAGCATCTCCAGTGCCACCGCAGTTTGGTTGGTAATTACTTCCAGTACTGCCTGAAGTCTTATGATCCAGTTTAACATGTATACCGGGGTTCGGTAGCCCCAGGATCCATCCTGTGCCCAAGTGGCTGGTCCATAGTATGAGATGATTCTTGCGGGTGGCCATTCATCATCTTCCCATTCTCCAATGTCTATTTTCCTCTTCTTCCGATATCGGTCGTCAAATACAGGTGTTCCTAGCGACCGCCCTTCTTCAGTGTCTAACAGGAAAAATCCCGGTTGTACCAGTCCAATGAAGCAAGTCCCGCTCCAATTGGTTGGCAACACCGAGTATGCCTTGTGTCCGCATACCCATAACAGTCCTTCAGGGGCTGGTCCACTAGAGGTAACCTTGTTCCATATATCTCGCAACACCGGAATTCCTTGATAAGGGTTGTTCCCGGTGCAGTTCCATAGTCCAGTCAATTCCATTCCATCAGTCTTCATTCAGATAGTGCAGTTTCTCCCGTCTTTCTTAGTTGGATACCATTTAGGCTCCTCTGGCCACCACACTCGGGACTGATTTGGCCACTGGGTGACGATGCGCTGGCAGGGGCTGCTGCCTACTAGGACGGCATCCTTTACCCAGGGCCTAGAGATACACTCGGTCCCAACCGGAGCATCTGTCAGGACCCATGCCTGGGGATCTCAGTCTTGTCCAACTGTCAGGTTCCACTCCATCAAGTCCCATACTTCAACAATGGATCCTCTCCACGGCCAACGTGAGCTCATCAGTGGTCCGCCACAGACCTAACAGTTAGTCACATTCAGGGTTCCAGCTATCCGGAGGGCCAAGTCCACAAAAAGATTTTCCCTCCTTCAGGGATCTCAATCTGCTTCTTTATTTCTTTATACATTGTCTGGTGCAATTGAGGCTGAGTAGGTAGGGGAGGGGGAGGCTTGGTGACTACTACATCCGTTAACCTTTGTATTACTTCCTCCTTCACTTTGTCTAATGTCCATCTTAAGGCATGAAAAGGGAGACCTAACTGTCCTATCCTAGTCATACAAACCCATCTCTTCCCCTTTTGGCAGGTAACGTGCCCAAACCTCCCTACATATCCCCTATTCTCTACCATATAATACTTCTTTCCCCCGTCCTCACAAATAGTTCTAGTCCTCAGGCTATAGCAAGCAACATTCACATGGGAGTGATAGGTAAATGATCTGGTTGTCTGCCCTCCGTATCTGATAGGATAACATTTATCACAGTTATTAATACTTTTTACCATGATTACATGCAGAGCAAACAATACCACGACTGCTCCTTTCATACTGCTAGTTATACATTTTTCTAAAAGTTAATGTTAGGGGCTTATTCCCCCGGCTTCACCATCCACTGTTCCTCTTTATCAGGAGCGGGTGGGTCAACGGGCCCTCTAACTCGGGTCGCGTGGGTCCACCCTTTTTCTTTTGTTCGTACTGCTGTCTCGGTTGTCAGTAATACTAGGTATTGGCCGGTCCACCTGGGCTGGAGTTTCTCCTCCTTTCAATTCTTGACCAGTACCCAGTCGCCGGCCTTTACAGCATGTATCGGAAAGTAGAGTGGTGGGCTTTGAGCCAATAATCCTTTAGCTTTTAATTCTGTAAGAGAACGAGATACTGCCAGTAAATAGTTCCTTAAGAATACATCACTGCCCTCTATGGTGGGTATTCCTTCTATCTTTCCCAAAGAAGGTAACCCAAACAACATTTCATAGGGGGATACTGCTAACTTTGCATGGAGTCTCCGTTGTTTCTTTCAAAGCCTTTCTGTTTCCCTACTGCTCCAAACATGTGCCAGACTCCATGTACATATGCTGCTCTTAAAACCTTAATTTCTGCCAACTGAGCTAAGCAAGATTGCAGGCAACCTTCCAATTTGATTACCTTAAAGTCTAATTCATCCTGATGCATCACTTCAAACCCTGCATACTTGCTATTATGATCCCTTTAACAAGAAACATCCACAAGCAAAACCTTTTTGTCCCCTTCATTCAAAGGCTCTGACTGTAAAACATTTCTCAGACTTCTGTCCTTCTTCCTTCATTATTTTCCTTAATGGCATCACAATTTCAACATACTTTCCAATCTAGTCTGAACTATATTCTGCCATTCCCAATATCATCATCATTTGTCCTACTGTCTGAGGTTTGGGAACTTCAATTATCCCTTCAATTTGATCCTGCGCTTTAGCTTTTACTTCTTTATATATTACTCGTCCAAAATATTCTATCTGCTGCTGACAAAACAACAACTTCTTCCTTGATACTTTATGACCTCCTGTGCCATCTTTTCCAAGAATGATTACAATGTCTCTCTCACATTGCTTCTCACTTGTGGAACAAACCAACAAATCATCCACATACTATATTAACACCTTCCAAATCTGCCTTTATCATCTGATTAAAAACATGGGGCTAGTATTTAAAACCCTGCCGCATCCTAGCCTAGGTGTATTTAATACCTCTTCTTTATGTTCACCATTATCTTAATTATTATTATTATTATTTCCTGATTACCATACCTGTCCACATCCCCAACACATCTTATCCACAACTGTCTCCTTACTAGCCTTCCTTGACCTCTTCCCTGAGATCCCTCCTTCCCTTGGGGACCCCAGTCCTGTCTGGGCTTATATCCAGATTTATTTCACTCGTGATAGGGCATTTGAGGAAACACTCTTCCAATTACATTTATTATTGGCATGGAATTCTCTGGCCCCTGTTTGGCTAATTCATAGGACTCACTGTGTGTCAGTGCATCACTTATTTCAGACTTTTCAACCAGGTCTGTTGTTACTGACAACATTGTCTTTCCTTTTTCACGCTCTTTCTTTTTCAGCTCTTTAAGTTACATTTGCATCACTTTCCTCTGCACCTCTTCTTGCTGGTCTGCAAGTTTTTCCTATCTTTGCGATATTTCTCAACCTCATTGACCAAATGATCACTGAATCATGTTAAGTTTCCAGTCCCCACCTTCTCAGCTTGTTCTCCAGACAGGCTGCTGGATTATTGTCTGAGGGCCTGCCATACCCTCTGCCTGCCTGTGCCAAACAGCATGCCATTGTTTAATGCATTGTTCACAGCATTTTTATACCAGCCATCTTCAGGAGTTCTATCAGTTTAGTGGTTCCTATCATTTTCACCAACAGTGCCTTCAAATCTCACGTTCTCCTCCTCCAAAGCCATAATCCATTTCCTGCCCCATCAGGAATATTGGGTAAGGTATTTTTTAGCCCTCTCAGTTTATGAGTGCCCCAAAGGATAATCTGTGTCTGGCCTGCTGTTATCGTTTTAAAACAGTCTCATCAATTTATCCCTCTGCTTCCCACTTTAATCCTTTCTGATATGCCTTCTTTCTCATTCTAAACTCAATTTGTTCACATACACCATTTGCCTCCACAAAAGCTGTTTGAACCATATAACCATATAACAATTACACCACGGAAACAGGCCCTCTCGGCCCTTCCAGTCTATGCCGAACATTTACTTCCTAGTCCCATCTACCTACACTCAGACCATACCCCTCTATTCCTTTCCCGTTCATAGAAACATAGAAAATAGAAAATAGGTGCAGGAGTAGGGGCCATTTGGCCCTTCGAGCCTGCACCTCCATTCAATGTGATCATGGCTGATCATCCAACTCAGTATCCCGTACCTGCCTTCGCTCCATACTCCCTGATCCCTTTAGCCACAAGTGCCACATCTAACGCCCTCTTAAATATAGCCAATGAACTGGCCTCAACTACCTTCTGTGGCAGAGAATTCCAGAGACTCACCACTCTCTGTGTAAAGAAGTTCCTCCTCATGTTACCCCTAAACTTCTGTCCCTTAATTCTCAAATCATGTCCTCGTGTTTGAATCTTCCCTACTCTCAATGGGAAAAGTTTATCCATGTCAACTCTATCCCTCTCATAATTTTAAAGACCTCTATCAAGTCCCCCCTTAACCTTCTGCGCTCCAAAGAATAAAGACCTAACTTGTTCAACCTTTCTCTGTAACTTAGTTGCATTAACCCAGGCAACATTCTAGTAAATCTCCTCTGTACAAATCTCCTCTGTACAAATCTCCTATGTTGTTGACATCTTTCCTATAATTTGGCGACCAGAATTGCACACCATACTCCAGAATTGGAGTACAGAATTTCTTACTTCTCAAATAGTTTATCCTACTTTGCAAATATATTCACCTTTCTTTTAAAATCTTCCACTGACTCCTCCTGATTTATTACTTTCACACCCGTCGTTACCTCATCACTGCCTCTCTCTCCTTTCTCTCTCTAAACTGCGTAAGTACATCTAATTCCTTTCCTCTCCCCTTTCTCACTTTTCCACCTTATCTGTGACATACAATTCATAATTAGCACTTCCATCTTGTCATACATTTATCTTGAAAGTGCCTTCCTTAGGCCACTTCCTCACAACTGTTTCTGAAAATCTCAGCAAGCAATCATTACCCGTCTCCAACCTGAATGCTTCTCTAAACAAACCACCAAAGGCTGGTCTTGTTTCAGCATTAACTTATTTCCAAATTATTTCAACCCATTTTCACCACTATTTAGTACTAGTAACAATTTTCCAAACTAACTTTACTGAAAAGAAATCTATAGAAACATCAGCAAAACCAAGCCACCTACATTTTCCAACTTTCCCCTTTTAAGTTGCAATGTTACAAAGCGTTGTTCGTTAGCTTACAGCTGCTCGTAACCTCCCCCATTGCTTAGAATTTCTTAAAGGAACACACACACCTACCCTTACAGCATGTGGCCTGCAACAAACAAACTTATCACATATATGAACTTTCTCATTCATTCAAAACCGGTTTTTACACACAAATCATCTTCGTTCCATTCTTACTTCAATGAAATTATGCAATTTCCTGCACAGATTAAAGTTTCAAAATTAACATTTATATAATTTTTATTGCTACTCTTCCTTCTGCTTTCTATAATATTTTGCACAAGCTCCTCATGTACATGACCAATCTGTATATGAGTTTCTTCTATTTCCTGAAATTTCTTTGAGGTTTCTGTCAATTTTTTTTTGTTCAAAATCTGTTTTTCCACATATAATTTATAGGTTTCTGTAGTTTTATTTTAAAAAAATTTAAAAGTTGCCACTTCTATGTCTTTCTGTGTTGCTCCTTCCTTTTTTAACTTTACCCCTGGGGCTTCCTTCTCCCCAAGATTGCCACATTCGCCCCAACGGACTATCAGGCAGAATGTGTGGCTCTTCACCATTGAGCCTTCTTAATTTCCCCCCGGACTCTTACTTTTCCCGTTCCGGTTATCTGTTGTCTTATCAGACTATTCCCGTCCGACAGACCCTCGGTCGCCCGGGCAATACTTAATAGTCAGTTTTCTTACCCGGGTCCTGTGCACAAGAATCGCTCGACCGTCCCTTGTTTATTTTTCCAACACTCCCTCTTGTTTCCCGAGTCTCTTGTCCGGATATCACTCGCTCAAACCGCTGATGGCAAGCACGGAGATGAGAGACTGCTGAACTCAGCAGGGTGCACCGTCTCTTCCTTCCATGCTTCCACCGAGCGGCCGGAGTGGCGATCGCGGACGAGCCCCCACTTTGTGAGATATAACTCGTGCTCACAATCACTGCTCAGAGACTAAATCATCGAAACAAGAAATGATTTTTATTTATTTGCGAATCTGCAGAATCGGGTGCCTCCCCAAATTGAGACACACCAAAGTCAGAACAGTAAAGCCCCTTTATACACACAATTCTGCTGGCATAACCTCCCCTTCTGGCTCTCCCCAATCAGAGCACTGAGGTGCACAGTCTATGGGTACATCCCCCAGTACCTCCCACATCATACATAGCATGTTCATGATAATGAGCAATTTCTCGACCAGGGGCGTGTCAGTAATATTCATTTATTGCATTAAGCATGCCCAGTTGCAATTGACCTGGCCTAGTTTTCTCACCTCCAACTGACCCATCTCAGTTTTTTTATATCTGAACTAAAGCTAGTCTCTACTGACAAGGGCCCCTTTCATCCCTAGTCTCTACTGACAAGGGTCCCATCTATCACCCTCCTTCTACGCTACACTATGCAATGCATCCTCACCCAAGGACAGTTCTGATAAACCCACTCTCAGCTATGTCAACATCTTCTCCCTGCCTCTATCGGTTAGAATCCTGTTTACGTTAGAATCTTCTCCTGAATCCTTACAATAGTGGGGTTTAATCACTTTATCCCTCACACTATTGCACATGGAATGTCACTTATAAGGTCATAAGTGATACATAGAAATTAGGTGTAGGATTAGGCCATTCGGCCCATCAAGCCAGCTCCGCCATTCAATATGATCATGGCTGATCATCCAAAATCAGTACCCCATTCCCGCTTTCTCCCCATATCCCTTGATGTTGTTTTGATAGGAGCAGCATTAGGCCATTCGGCCCAACAAGTCTACTCTGCCATTCAATCATGGCTGATCTATCTCTCACTCCTAACCCCATTTTTCTGCCTTCTCCCCATAATCCCTGACACCCGTACTAATCAAGAATCTATTTCTGCTTTAAAAATAAATCTCTTGCACTTGCTATAAACCGTTGTATAATTCAAGGATTAAGTAAAATAAAGGCTTCTACTTCTTTCTCTTGTGTATTCATCTAATGTCTCCTTCAACTTGTATGTCAACCACAAACCACCTTGTGATAGTTGCTTCAAACTTTTTCTCTCCATTCCTGCTTTCCTCAAAGTCAATCTTTGGACCCTGTTGTAGGAGGAAATTTTGTGTTATACCCGTACCCTGAATCTGGCTTTAGTTGGGGCCCAGATGAGAAATATGAGGAGCTGTTCCTCCAATTTGTGCTGGGCAGCCTTTTCAAGTGAGGCAGAGTTCACTAGCACAGCCTCCAACCTCATCTACTGTATCTGCTGTTCCAGGTGTGGACTCCTATATATTGGCGAGACCAAGCACAGGCTTGGCATTTGTTTCGCTGAGCACATCCGCTCAGTTTGCCTAAACCTACCTGAACTCCCAGTTGCTAACACTTTTACACCCCCTCCCATTCCCAATCGACCTTTCTGTCCTGGGCCTCCTCCATTGTTGGAGAGAGGCCCAGCACAAATTGGAGGATCAAAGCCTCATATTTCACTTGGGCAGCTTCCAGCCCAGCAGTATGATTTTCGACTTCTTTAACATTAAGTCACCCTTCCTTTCCCTCTCTCTCCTTCCCTCACCCTTCCCAGTTCTCCGACCAGTCTGACTGTCCCTCTGATCACTTTGTGTCTCTATTTGCTTTGTTGTCACCTTCATGTAGGTAACAATGGTCTTTCAACATTTCTTTTGATCTCTTACACTTCCTTATCTCTGTAACTCCCTCTCCCCTGACTCTAAAGAAGGGTCTCGAGCCGAAACATCATTCCTTCTCTCCAGAGATGCTGCCTGTCCCGCTGAGTTACTCAAGTATTTGTGTCTATCTTCTGTGTAAACCAGCATCTGCAGTTTTCCTACACAACCCTATTTCCTGAGCAGATTTATTGCCCTCAACTTAGCGTACAACCCCCACAATGTTTATTTTAACTAAACTAGCTATATTGTGGAACCTAAACACTATTTTAAATTTATTTATTGCCTCACTAACATCCTTGGGTACCATAGGTTGGCCATTTTTACCATCATACTTCCCCCGTCTGTAAACACGAGGGTTAATGTCTCAGTATACTACAGCTCTACACTTGTACTGTATCTGATATGCTCATCTAAAATGTATCTTTTAACTCTAGAGATACAGCTCAGAAACAGGCCCTTCAACCCACCAAGTCCACACCGCATGTTAACACTATTCCCGCTCATTAACACGGCATGTTTGTGATCTGGGATCAGTTAAAGACTGCGCTAGATAATGCAGCATAGTCTGAAGAAGGGTTCCGATCCGAAACATCACCCATCCATTTTCTCCAGATATGCTGCCGGACCCACTGAGTTACTTGATGCCACCACTTGCCACATATTCCCTTCTGCTTTCCGCAAAGACCGTTCCCTCTGTAACTCCCTGGTCATTTTGTCCCTTCACACCCGAAACCACCCCCTCTCCTGGTACTTTCTCTTGCAACCGCAGGAAATGCTACACTTGTCCACGCGGTCACGGGGAGAACATACAAACTTCATATTGACAGCATACGTAGTCACAATCAAATCCAGATCTCTGGTGCTGTAAGGCAGCAACTCTACCGTTGTGCCACCAAGACACCATATTAAAGTGCTTATGTTGTACTGAACTGGACACTAAAAGGAATTTCACTGTACCTCGGTACATGTGACAAATATAGTTTCATACCATCTTCCTTATGATTTTCAAAATTTCCGGCACTACCACCACCACCAATCACTGGCAGCAAATTAATTCCATCATCTTTTCTTTTGTTTTCTTTCAAATTTGAAGGTATTTTAACCAAACCTGACCTGGTGGACAAAGGAACAGAGAAGGACGTAGTTGACATTGTGAAGAACCTGACAGTAGAGCTGACAAAGGGATACATGATCGTTAAGTGTCGTGGCCAGAACGACATTAATGAAAATATATCGCTGGTGGATGCAATCGCAAACGAAAAGGCATTTTTTGAAGACCACGAACAATTTGGGTAAATGGTGAAGACTTGTTTTCCATTAAGTGAAGTGTAGATGGTAGACACCTAACATGCTTAGCATTCCCAGTTACATGTGCAAACGGCCTTCACATCCAGCTTGACCAAATAGTCACCTTGCAGTCCCAAGTCAACATGCGCCAATGAGTCAAATTTCACACCCAAGTTTGGTTTAGTAAGAGACACATCGAGGAAAAAAAGCCCTTCGGCCCACCGCGTCAGCACTGACCACCGATCCCTGCAAATTAACACTGTCCTACACACACTAGGGACAATTTACATTTATACCAAGCCAATTAACCTACAAACCTGTATGTCTTTGGAGTGTGAGAGGAAATCCATGCCAGTCACGGGGAGAACGTACAAACTCCGTACAGAAAAGCACCTGTAGTTGGGGTCGAACCTGGGTCTCATAAGTGATCGTAGCAGAATTGAGCCATTTGGCCCATCAAGTCTACTCCGCCATTCAATCAGGGCTATCTCTTCTAACTCGATTCTCCTGCATTTTCCCCATAATCCCTGACACCCGGCGGGTCTCTGGCGCTGCAAGGCAGCAACTCTATCGCTGCGCCACAGTGCCGTCCTTGGAAGTTTGCTTTGCATCGCTTTGTTTTATATGTAAAACTGTTGGATTGTTATTTTGCCAATATCACGCAATGTTTCAACCTTGACCAAGGTATTTTTTTTTCACAATTTTAATAACTAGGCCACTTTTGGAGGAAGGAAAGGCAGGCATCCCAAATTTGGCCGTTCGGCTTACAAAGGAACTGGTCAACCACATTAAAGTAAGTTTTTGCTTTATAAAAACAACCTCCATTTTCATTGACGTCAGGGTTGTAGTGATCAGCTGCATTTTAAAGTAATTCAGCAATGTTTGTCTTGAGGCCTGTCAGTAACTTTGGGATATATACAAATACAAGGCGTAGCTATGGGCATGCGCATGGGCCCCAGCTATGCCTGCCTCTGTTGTGGTCTTCAATACTCACATTAATTCAGGTGACACAGAGAATTCTTCAAGAAGGTTAAAATTTATTTGCAAACAAAAGCTGGATTCCCCCACGTCATCAAAGCACGTGGAGCTCTCTGTCTAGTTACAAACAAAGGATCGTCTTGTTTTATACAATTTTCAAATCAGCAAGCCCCACCCCTGTTACATTTCCATATCCAATCATTTGCCAACATTCCCTCAATACCAGCCAAACACTTGCTCCCACTTATCCCCTCCTTCCCAGTACATTTCCACATTTGTAACTGTTGTAGATGTCACATGACTCCTCGTGGCCCCTCCCCTTGCCGTGTGCATTTAATTTATTTGTTCAGGTTTCATTACAATAAAGTGAAATCCCAGAAAAGTAGACAATTCCCAAACTCTAAGTCACTTCTCAAAATATAATAGATACAGTGATCATTCAATTTATATTAACAAGACATTGTTCCCATTAAACCTATAGGCCTTGGGAAAGAATGTAACTTCTTAAACTACAGATCTAAACACCGGGATCGAATGTTTATACTCCTAATTAAAACACAATATATTTCCCAGATGATCTCATTATAATTCATATTTAAACTAACATTATCTTACACTACACACTTTAAAATATAAATTCACTCTGTCTTTGCAAACTCACATCTCCTATCTTCCCAGCACACAAGGGTCATATAAATGTCCCACTCGATTAATGATAATGGTTTCTTGGCCAGCTCACACTCCCTCCCCCTTTCTTGTTATCTCTAGGGGATGAAATTCCAGCCTCATCCTTGGGCCTCTTTTTATGGATTTGTTTTTCCACTGACAACATTTCTCAAAGGATTGTTACACCTACAGACCCACATTTCTATCTCAAAGCCTAGTCACCTCAGGTTTGATAAACATAAGGTATCCAACATACAAAGGTCACATATTCCTCACCCAACCACCTTCTGGCCTTCACATGTGTCCTTCCTCTTATTTCAACATGAATATAATTAAACGTATCAAACTTAATACAGAATCCATTATTATTCCAGCCTTGTGGTCTTGTGTAAACAGTCCATAAATCTTGAGTCATGTCATTACAACACTTCACAAGAATGTGACATCAAGAAAGAGCAACTGACCTATGACCAAATGGTCCGAGAGGCCCAGCCCACTGCCTAATCAGACTTTTAAATACAGATTATATGATACATTTAATATAGAAGATAATATTTACTATACCTCTTTGTAGGGTACGTCGAACAATCCTTGTTCGGGACGTACCGTATCCCTATCCCCGAACTCTACCTCCGCTACATCGACAACTACATTGGTGCTACCTCCTGCACCCACACACAACTCACTGACTTCATCCATTTCTCCACTAACTTCCATCCAGCACTCAAATACACCTGGACCATTTCCGACATTTCCCTACCATTTCTTGACCTCACTATCCCCATCACAGGTGATGGACTGCTGACTGACATCCATTATAAACCCACTGACTCCCTTGGCTATCTGGACTACACTTCTTCCCACCCTGTTTCCTGTAAGGACTCCATCCCCTACTCCCAATTCCTCCGTCTACGCCGCATCTGCACCCAGAATGAGGTGTTCCACAGCAGGGCATCGGAGATCTCCTCATTCTTCAGGGAACGGGGGTTCCCCTCTTCTACCATAGATGAGGTTCTCACCTGGGTCTCTTCTATACCCCGTAACTCTGCTCACACTCCCCATCCCTCCACTCGTAACAAGGGCAGAGTCCCCCTTATCCTCACCTTCCACCCTGCCAGCCGTCACGTACAACAAATAATCCTCCGTCATTTTCGCCACCTCCAACGTGACCCCACCACTTGCCACACCTTCCCATCTCCTCCCCTGTCTGCTTTCCGCAGAGACCGCTCCCTCCATAATTCCCTGATCAATTCGTCCCTTCTCACCGGAACCACCCCCTCTTTCCCTTGCATCCGCAAGAAATGCTACACTTGTCGCTTTACCTCCCCCCTTGACACCATTCAAGGATGCAAGCAGTCTTTCCAGGTGTGGCAGAGGTTCACCTGAACCTCCTCCAACCTCATCTATTGCATCCGCTGCTCTAGATGTCAGCTGCTCTACATCAGTGAGACCAAGCGTAGGCTTGGCGATCGCTTTACCGAACACCTCCGCTCGGTTTGCAATAACAAACCTGATCCCCCGGTGGCTCAGCACTTCAACTCCCGCTACCATTCCGAATCCGACCTTTCTGTCCTCAGCCTCCTCCATGGCCAGAGTGAGGACTACTGTAAATTGGAGGATCAGCACCTCATATTTCGCTTGGGCTGTTTGCACCCCAGCGGTATGAACATTGACTTCTCTAATTTCAGGTAGTCCTTAAGGGCCTGTCCCAGTTACATGTCTTTGGCACACAAATTACGCGACCTTGTGGTCGCGTGGAGGCGTAGGGTCCGCGTGAAGCCGATTCCACTGAGAAGCGGGGAGGGGTATGGAGTTGTGCGTGAAATCGTGCGGGGCTCTGAAATTTTCTAGCGAACAAAATCTTTACGCACCAACGGCCTGTTGCGGAACGGATGGCCAAAGTAGGACTGGCCCAAGACCCTGGCATGACACAACGTCTCACCTTCAACAGCAGCGGAAGCAGGCCAACGATCGGCGAGCTCCGCCTGGGGCACACGGCCGTTGCGGTCCGGACCCCACTTCTACTACCAGAGCGGGGCCAAGAAAATTGAAGATAGACACAAAATGCTGGAGTAACTCAGCGTGACCGGCAGCATCTCTGGAGAGAAGCAATGGGTGACGTTTCGGGTCAAGACCCTTCTTTCAAACTGAAGAAGAGTCTCGACACGAACAATTTAGCATCCATCTTCAAATGATGTCATGCACTTCAGACGGCACTGCGGTCGAATGAAGTGTCGTGCGCGACCTTCGCGGGTCCGTCGCACCTCAACTCGTGCCAAGGACACATAAGTGGGACAGGCCCTTTACTTTCTCCTCCCCTTCTAAGCTCTCCCTCAGTCCACTGGCTCTTCCTCTTCCTTTATTCTTCACGCCCCCCCCCCCCCCCCACCCTCACATCAGTCTGAAGAAGGGTTTCGGCCCGAAACGTTGCCTATTTCCTTCGCTCCATAGATGCTGCCCCACCCCCTGAGTTTCTCCTGCATTTTTGTCTACCTTGGGATATATAAAATTGGTTTTATTTAACTCCAGCGCTCTTGGGAAATTCTCCGGGATAAACTGCAGTCATATTTTTGGTGTTGTGACGTGGAAACCTGAAATCCCGACCTCAGGTGCTGTCTGAATGGAGTTTACATCTTCTCCCTGTGACCACGTGGGTTTCCTCCGGCTGCTCCAGTTTTCTCCCACATCCCAAAGACGCGCACGTTTATAGGTTAATCGGTCTCAGGAAATTGCCCCCAGTGTGGGGAGTGGATGAGAAAGTGAGATAACGTGGAAGTAGTGTGGACGGGTGGTCGATGGTCGGCGTAGACTCAGTGGGGCAAAGGGCCTGTTGCCGTGCTGTATCTCTAAACTCAACTAAACATAGTTCCTTGGTCAGCACTGAGATATTGTTGCCGTCCAAAGATGCCATCTTTCAAATGAGATCTTAAAACAAGTGGACAGGTTCACAGGTGAGTTACAGTAAGTATTACTCTCCAAAGTTTAGTTCCATTTAGTGATACAGCACGGAAACCGGCCCCTTGGCCCAATGAGTCCGCACCAACCAGCGATCCCCCAAATTAACACTCGTACACACACACTGGGAAAAATGTACATTTATACCAAACCATTCCACCTCCAATCCGTTACGTCTTTGGAGTGTGGGAGGAAACCGAAGAGGTCGGTGAAAAACCCACGTAGATCGCAGGGAGAATGTACAAACTCTGTACAGACAGCACCTACAGCCAAGATCGACCCCGGGTCCCTGGCGCTGCAAGGCAGCAACTCTACCGCTACGCCACCATGGTGCCCTGAGTTCTGGACAGCATTTATCCCTCAGTTCCAATAGATTGCTGACGTGCAATAATGGTTGTTTTGTTTCTTCTGAATTTTTGTTTTGTTTTCAATCTTTGTTCAAAAGTACTGCATTGACATTTAAAACTCTCTGGGTTTGCTCTTGACCGTGGAAGGCTCTGTAATAGGTACGTAGGTACTTGGGATTGTGGAATAAGCTGGGAAGTGTATTGCAGGTGTGATCACTAGAATAGACAGACTTTCAAAATAGTGACCCTTGCTTAATCTGTCTTTTCAAGAATTCATTGCCTCACTTGCAAAGTGAAATAGAAACCAAGCTGAACCAGTCGCTGCTATCCCTCAAGAAGTACAACCACGCAGTCCCCACTTCTTACCCCGAGCAAATAACATTCTTAATCGAGGTAAGGCCCTCTCTGTTTCATGGCTGTGTTTAGTCTGCTTTGTTTCACAGCAACATACAGGGGGTACGCAAGGCTGGAACTGTGCTCAGCCTGCCATTTCTTTCCCCTACGTCGAAGGGCAGGTTCGCTGCCAAAAATTACATTTCTGCTCTAATTTCAAATCTGAGGAGTCACTGGAATGACCAAAGGATGGGAATGAACTGAATTCAAAGTGGGTTTCAATGAGATTTCCCCCACCTTCCCTCCCTCAGCCTTCTAAACTCCAGCGAGTACGGGCCCTGAGCCTTCAAACGCTAACATTTGGTCACACATGGAAAGTATGTCAAAACGGTGCCAATCTGAAAGTGGCCCCCTGTTTCTGGGCCTTTTCCCCCCAGGGTGTAGGTCAACATTCTGCTCCTGCATGTGGTCCAAGCTCTTATTGATGGTGACGTAGGCTCTGAAAATACAGTCCTGTGCCTTCCCGTGTTGCAGCCGCAGAAACACCTATCTATTCCCCTTACAAGTGAATCCCCTATTACTATAGCCCTTCCACTCTTTTTTCTCTCCTTCCATGCTACAGAGCCACCCATGGTGCCATGAACTTGGCTGCTGCTGCCTTCCCCTGATGAGTCATGTCCCCCAACAGTATCCAAAATGGTATATCTGTTTAAGAGGGAGATGACCGCAGGGGATCTACCTGCACTACCTGTCTACTGCTACGCTGGCTAATGGCCACCTGTTCCATTTCTGTCCCCTTAACTTTTACCTGCGGTGTGACCAACTCGCTGTACGTGCTATTCACGAGTTTCTCAGCATTGTGGATGCTCCAGTATGAATCCAACCGCAGCTCTAATCGTTCAATGCAGTCTGCCAGGAGCTGCAGCTGGACACATTTCCTGCAAACGTAGTTACCAGGGACACCAAACATATCCCTGATCTCTCACATGTTGCAGGACGAGCAAACCATGGGGCCGATCTCAAGTGACATGGCTTGCCCCCCAAATTAAATCAACTCACTCACACTATAAAAATCTTAATCCTTTAAACTAACCTTTACTAAAAAGCACTGTACCCTTAGCTCACTGTACCCTTAGTTCAATGAACCCTTAGCTCACTGAACCCTTAGCTCACTGAACCCTTAGCTCACTGAACCCTTAGCTCACTGAACCCTTAGCTGAACCCTTCATAAGGCATCAAGAGCCAAGAGTGTTTTCTTGCCACATGTCCCAGAGAGGACAATGAAATTCTTACTTGCAGCAGCACAACAGAATATGTAAACATAGTAAACACTGTAAACAATATTATAAACAAAAAGAAAAACTTTCAGTGTGTATATACACACACATTCATACACATAAAAAACAAATAAATAATAATGGTAATAATAGTCATGGGGGCAGAATTAGGCCTTTCGGCACATCAAGTCTACTCTGCCATTCAATCATGGCTCATCTATCTCTTCAACCTAACCCCATTCTCCTGCCCTCTCCTCATAACCCCTGACACCCTTCCTAATCAAGAATCGAACTCTTCCTTAAAAATGCCCATTGACTTGGCCTCCACAGCCTTCTGTGGCAAAGTATTCGACAGATTCACCACCCTCTGACTAAAGACATTTTCCTCATCTCCTTCCCAAAATAACGTCCTTTAATTCTGAGGTTATTACCTCTGGTCCAAGACCCTCCCACCAGTAGAAGCATCCTCTCCACATCCACTCCAACCAAGCCTTTCACTATTCTGTAAGTTTCAATGACCCTAGAGTCACCTATCCATGTTCTCCAAAGGTGCTGACTGACCTACTGAGTTACTCCAGCACTTTGTGTCTTTCCTTGGTAAAACAGCATCTGCAGATTCTTGTTTCTGCAAAAGGTGACCGTTTTTATTGGTTAATGTTTTTCTACATGCTTGTGCTGATAACTTCACAAAACTTGTGATTAAATTGCCAGAAAATCAACCGCTTCTGCAGCCACTTAAAAAAACTGACCATGGGGGAGGAACCTCAGGAAAAGATAGATGGCGAGAGGTACATCACCAAAGTACGAAAGGAGTTTGATGATTGGAACACATTCCTGAACAAGTGTGTATCAAAATGTGAGCATAAATATATATTGATCGACTGATGCTTTGTTGTCACATGTACTTGGCACAGTGAGATTCTTTGTTTACATACGGTGGAAGTATGCAAGAGTCGCCACGTAAAGAGGGCGCCAACTATGTTGCAGAAGTATTCAATATGTCCCTCTTCCTTCTCCCCCTTTTTGTTCTCAGCGGTCCCCACCAACACTGGGTCCCTCTTTGTTCTCGGTGCCCCCCCCACCCCCCCACACACACTGGATCCCTCTTTGTTTTGGCGTCCCTCCCCCCAGTCCGTGTCCCTCGTTGTTGGTGCCGCCCCCCCCACACTGGATCCCCCTTTGTTTTGGTGGCCCTCCCCCACTCCGTGTCCCTCGTTTTTGGTGCCCACCCCTAGTCGGGTCCCTCTTTGTTTAGGTTAGAGATACAGCGCGGAAACAGGCCCTTCGACGCACCGGATCCGCGTCTACCAGTGATCCCCGCATATTGATCATATCCTACACACGCTAGGGACAATTATTATTATTTTTCTAATTTACCAAGCCAATTAACCTACAAACCTGTACGTCTTAGGAGTTTGGGAGAAAACCAAAGGTCTAGGAGAAAACCCACGCAGGTCACGGGGAGAACGTACAAACCCCAGACAGACAGCACCTGTAGTCAGGATCAAACTCAAGCCGGGTCTCTCTTGGTTCTCAATGGTGCATCCTCCACCAACCGGTGGCACCCATGTGGGCAACGGCTTTCCGCCGGACCCTCATTCTCTCCATTGGTCCCTCTCGCTCTCCGGCGCCTCTCACTTGTCAACATCACTGCCCGATCTGCTGGCGGTCGGGCCTGGTCCTGGTTGGCTCTGCGCCCCGGCGTCACGGCCCATTCCAGCGATTATGATTTATTGTGATATATAATAGTAAGATTAAACGAGAACTTACCAGTTTGAAGTTTGATCGTTATTTTATGAGGAGTTACGATGAGCGATTACGAGAAGAAGGCCGTCCCCACGCATGCGCATCAATCTTCAAAGCAGCGGTGTGAACTCACAGAAAATAGTTGTTGAACTAAAATAGTAAGATTAGAGTTGACTAGAACTTACAGAAAGATCGTTATGTTACGAGGGTCAGGAGCGGAGGGCACGTAATCGCTCATCGTAACTCCTCATAAAATAACAATCAAACTTCACACTGGTAAGTTCTCGTTAAATCTTACTATTTTACTTTGGAGTCACGTGAGTGACTACGTGAAGATTTTGAAGCTCTGTGATTTCATGCCGTGGAAAAACGAGTCCACACAAGCACGACTGTATCAGTTGACCATAGATAAGGGAAACATTCATGATGCATACATACATGACATAGATTTAAAACCATGCTGATAAATGAACAAACAATAATAACAGTAACCCCTCATATCCGAGGGGAAACTATAAAATAGAATCTAAATAGAGTTGGCAAATACCCCATGTCTCGCAATCGGTTAACATAAAATGTTGGATACCTCGTACGTTAGACCATCCTGCAGTTGACAGGATGTGGTCCAGAGGACCGCACATAACCCTTGCTGCTGGTGTTGTAGCAGCCTTGGTGGAGTGAGATTTGAAATCAGTATCTCCTCCTGTATCAGCCACAAACCTCGCATAACCACCTGGAGATGGTCTGAACTAGTATCAGAGCCTCTAAGGCTCTAGGTGACCATGACGTAATGTTGTAAATGTGTGACCACATGTAACCGAAGGTGCATGGAGTATGTAAACATGAATTATGATATTGCAGGTGTAACAATCCTGCCCATTCGCAATTTATGTAATGACTGGACCCGTGCACTGAGGGCAGCGCCAGGGTTAACCTACCTGTGAGAGCCGAACCAAAGATAGAGATATAGCTGGAGCCCCATGGTGAATAAATGTTAACACAATGTCAAAATCCCATACTTCCATGTACTTGGGTCTGGAAGAATTTGTGTTAATGATATCCTAAATACTAGACACCAGAGGGTGTGACCAGAGAGAGCAGGTCCCACTTGCTGCAGCAACTATGATAAGAAGCACGTTAGGTACAGTTAATGGACCTATAACTTAATTTATTGTCAAAGACCCATAGAAAATGAACTCTAAGATGTCAGTGTCCATGCCGTATTATATGTAACGTAACATTTAAACAGAAAATGCTTCCCATCTCCTGAAGAGGCAAAGTACTGCTTTTTTTGTGCTATCCCTGCACTCTGTAGTGAGACATACATGGATCAGTCTGACAGCCCGAGCCGCAGGAGCGGTCTTCTCAGATTCTGTAAAGCAATGAATTGATTAATCATGTAGAGGCTGGTTCCCCGAATCCCAGGCTGAACCAGCAAAGTTTTATGTTTAGAACCCCATATAGGGTTCTATTATTATTCCCAACATTTGCGGGAAACCATGGCTGCGTAGGTCAGTCAGACAGCACGAGAAACCTGAATTCTCGGTGTCATCGATCCATAGATCCTAAAATGCTTTGAGATCCAACATCCATACTGTGTTGTTATTGATTTTGCATGATGTAAATTGGGTAAATTATGACAGAATACTTTGACTTTATTGTATCCATGTGACTACATATGCCACCACCACAGTTTATCAACTTGTAACTGAGCATGCAGGTTTTGCATATTCGCACAATAACCCTTTAACCCATAGTATGCACCTAGTGTCTATATGTAGGTGATACCAATAACTGAAGAATTGGTGATTCATGCAAATCCCATCCGCATTCGTTACTAGAGGTGGCATTCGTGATTTTCCATCTTTGAGCTCTAGCATCTGTAAGTAATATAACTGAAGATTATGTGACCAAAACTACTGGAGCAATGCTGAATATAGATCAACCACCATTGTGACTTTGGTAGCTTCAGCTGATTATAGCATAGGTCTGTTAACAATGACCTCTGTGGCATTTGAGAGGTTACTACTTGCACGTTGAAAGTTCTGATAATGCAAGGCCCAATTGCACAGCTGAAACACAGCTGCTATATTGCCAATTACACTTGATAAATAGAAGACTGCTTGATAACAAGGTTGTTACAGGCTTCAATTGATTCCAATCTGTTGCCCCATGACGGAGTCACAGGTAAATTAATAGTTAAGGTAAATCCGATAAACAATAACTTCCAGTTGGTATCAACTTAAATTTGACTGGATGGCTGAAAACAGTTGATTTAAGCAAAAACACAGCGTTAGAAATATCCTCCAGATCAATTTCAAATGTCTCATGTGATCTCCTGTGAATGGAACCTAAATAGTATGCATCTTTGATATTGATGCATGCCATAAAGATCCTAAGGAAATTAGTAGTTAGACAGTAGAGAAATTCCTCATAATGAAAAGTTATGTTGCACATGGGAGTTAAAAGAAATATGAACCGACATCCTCCATCTTTCACAATGAACAGACCACGCCTCCCATAATTCCGTGCCTGCCTTGAATGCAACTCTGGCCATACTACTGGCCTGCCTTAAAACTGCGCCGGCCGTAATTCTGAGCCTGCCTCAAAAGACAACTCTGGCCATATGACCGAGCTTGTCGCGGAAGGCAATGCTGGCCATAATCCTGAGCCTGCCTCGAAAGACAACTCTGGCCCCAATTCCAAGCCATGCTTGGTACCCTTGTATACTGTGTAATAATTACCCATCACATGTGATCATTTTCATTTATACAAAACAAGTGTAAATATTACCAACTTGTAAATGGTCCACTTACCCCATGTTTCGAAAGAACCAGACCCACCTACCTCCATGGTTACCGGTGGTCTTATGGTAAGCCCAAAGGCCCCTGATGTGGGTTCCATTCCCATCCTTGATTTCCATATTCCTGAGACCAGCTTGGCCCAGCTTTCAAGTGCCCATCAACTTCAGTGAACTGCTACTGCCGTTGAGGCGTGGGGGTGTCATCGCCAATATGATGTTTCATTTCATTTGATAGCTCTGTTCACTGCCGGCACTTGTAGCGTGAGGGAAATCTGGCCCCTTCCGGGTTTTCTGCCTCTTCCCTTGAAAGTAGGTCCTCGCACTCCCCTCCACCGAGAGGGAGACTCTTAGACAGCCCTGAGACAGGTGCTGCCGCAGGCCCCTGAGGATACCTGCGCTGACATGGCCCCTCGGACCAATATCAGAATATGACTCTGGGCCAGAGCGAAAACTGACCCCTGATGCTCCCCTCCTCAGTGAGGGACATTGTGCAGCCCTGACACAGGTGCCGCTGCCAGCAGGTTTTTCATAATACCCGAGCTCAGATAGCTCTCTTCTGGAGCATATCTCTCTGGAGCAACCTCTCCATCAGCTGCTTCAGGTGGGTTTAAGGCGTTCACAGACGCTACCCATAGAAGGAGGGGGGGAACCTCCTGGCCCGACTCGTCCGAGTCCCAAGGCCTGAACGGCTTCCTCGTGTTTTAACCCCTTTCCTGGGGGAACCATAGCAGTCCGTGTGTGGCTGACTCCATAGTGAATGACTGGGTATCGAGACCGGCTTACTGCCAGTTTTCCCCTTATTTGGGGAGACCTTAGCGGCCTGGGAGCTGCTGACCCCATTGGCAGAGACTGGGGTAGCGAGACCGGTTTACTGCCAGTCTAACCGCTTTATCGCGGAAGACCTAAGTGGTCTGGGGATTGCTGACCCCATTGTCCGTGACTGGGGTAGCGAGACCGGCTTACTGCTAGTCTAACCCCTATTTCTGGGGACCATAACGGTGTGGGAGCTGCGGACCCCATAGTGAGTGACTGGGGTAGTAAGACCGGCTAACTGCCAGTCTAACCCCTTTCTCTGGGGGGGCCATAGCGGTCTGGGAGCCCATACTGGGAGAAAACCCCCACTCGCATTCCCCTTCCTGGGTGTTGCTGACCTCCTTGTCAGCGACTAGGGAGCGAACCCGATGGCTGCCGGCTACCCGCTCTTCCGCGGTCCGGACCGGGATCTCCCCACGGTCCATAACCGGTTTCCCGCGGCCCGTCCAACTTCGCCCCGAATCCAGCAGGGAAACTCTGTCCTGCAAAACAAAAAACATCCCTAGAAATAAGTTTAAACTTACCTTCCAGGTTTAAAACTTACCACTGGCAGGAGCGCGTGCCTGCCAATCAGTCGGTGCGCAACGCGTCAGACATAATGACGCGCCTGAATGGGGATGGCCTTCTTCACGTAGTCACTCACGTGACTCCAAAGTAAAATTGACACTTAAAATTCTGCAAGAAGGTTTTTTTTAAATGAGGACTGCAAAACAAAAATTCATTGGCGCAAAATGTAATTATGATAAGGAAACAAGTCCATGGTAGTGCAAATAGAGGTGCTCTATGATGTTCTGTTGTCAAGGTAGGATAAGAGTGGTGGAGGGGTTCCTGATAGTTACTGGGATGTAGCTTTTCTTGAACCTCGTAGTGCATCATTTGTACCTCCTGCCCGATGGTGACAGCAAGAAGATGCAAGGACCAGCACGGTGGCGCAGCAGTAGAGTTTCTGCCTCACAGTGCTTGCAGCGGTGGGTTCGATCATAACTACAGGTGCTGTCTGTACAGAATTTGCACATTCCCCCCCGAGACCATGTGGATCCCACAATCCTAAGACGTACAGGTTTGTAGATTAATTGACTTGGTATAAATGTGGGCGGCAGGGCCTGTTCCACGGTGTATCTCTAAACTAAACTAAAAGAGGCAAGGACGATATGGTGGGGATCATTGATGGTAGATGCCGGCGATGAACACTGGGAGAATCTTATTTAATGTTATTCCTTCCAGGCTTGGCCTGTCTCATTGTGCTCTCTCCTCATGTAGGCGAGAAAGAGGAAAAAGATAATATACAGAGAATAAGGGATGGTGGGTTTCTAAAATATGTATATTTTAATGCTAGGAGCATTGTAAGAAAGGTGGATGAACTTAGAGCCTGGATTATATGATGTTGTGGCAATCAGTGAAACATGGTTGCGGGAGGGTTGTGATTGGAAACTAAATATTCCAGGATTTTGTTGCTTCAGGTGTGATAGAATTGGAGGGACCAGAGGAGGGGTTGCATTGCTTGTCAGAGAAGATATTACAGCAGTGCTTTGGTGCAGGATAGATTAGAGGGCTCGTCTAGGGAGGCTATTTGGGTGGAACTGAGAAGTGGGAATGGTGTAGCAACACTTTTATGGGTGTATTATAGACCGCCAAATGGGGAGCGAGAATTGGAAGAGCAAATATGTAAGGAGATAGCAGATATTAGTAGTAAGCACAAGGTAGTGATTGTGGGAGATTTCAATTTTCCAAAAATAGACTGGGAAACACATTCTGTAAATGGGCTGGATGGTTTGGAGTTTGTTAAATGTGTGCAGGATAGTTTTTTGCAGCAATACCTAGAGGTATCGACCAGAGAAGGGGCAGTGCTGGACCTCCTGTAAGGAAATGAGGCAGGTCAGGTGACGGAGGTATGCGTTGGTGAGCACTTCGGGACCAGTGATCACAATACCATTAGTTTCAATATAATTATGGAGAGAGTCAGAACTGGACCTAGGGTTGAGATTTTTGATTGGAGAAAGGCTAACTTTGAGGGAATGCGTAATGATTTAAAAGGAGTGAATTGGGACATTTTGTTTTTTGGGGAGGATGTAGAAGAGAAATGGAGGACATTAAAGGGGAAATTGTAAGAGTACATAATCTTTATGTCCCTGTTCGGTTGAAAGGAAATAGTAAAAATCAGAAAGAGTCATGGTTTTCAAGGGAAATTGGACACTTGGTTTGATAAAAGAGAGATATCTACAATAATTATAGGAGGCATGGAGTAAATGAGGTGCTAGATGAGTATAAAGAATGTAAAAAGAATCTTAAGAAGAAATAAGAAAAGCTAAAAGAAGATATGAGGTTGCTTTGGCAAGAAAGGTGAAAGTAAATCAAAAGGGTTTCTACAGCTATATTAATAGCAAAAGAATAACGAGGGATAAAATTGGACCATTAGAGAGCCAGAATGGACAGCTATCTGCAGAGCCAAAAGAGATGGGGGGGAGGTATTGAACAATTTATTTTCTTCGGTATTCACCAAGGAGAAGGATATTGAACTCTGTGAGGTAAGGAAAAAAAGTAGAGTAGCTATGGAAACTATGAGATTCAAAGAGGAGGAAGTACTGACACTTTTGAAAAATATAAAAGTGGATAAGTCTCCAGGTCCCGACAGGATATTCCCTAGGACATTGAGGGAAGTTAATGTAGAAATAGCAGGGGATATGACAGAAATATTTCAAATGTCTTTAGAAACTGGAATAGTGCCGGAGGATTGGTGTACTTCGCATGTTGTTCCATTGTTTAAAAAAGGGTTCAAAGAATAAACCTAGCAATTATAGACCTGTTAATTTGACGTCAGTGGTAGGCAAATTAATGGAAAGGATACTTAGAGATAATATATATAAGCATCTGGATAAACAGGGTCTGATCAAGAACAGTCAACATGGATTTGTGCCTGGAAGGTCATGTTTGACAAACCTCCTTGAATTTTTTTGAAGAGGTTACTAGGGAAATTGATGAGGGTACAGCAGTGGATGTTGTCTATATGGATTTCAGTAAGGCCTTTGACAAGGTTCCCCATGGAAGGTTGGTTAAGAAGGTTCAATCTTTGGGGGTTAATGGCGGGGTAGCAAGATGGATTCAACAGTGGCTGAATGGGAGATGCCAAAGAGTAATGGTGGATGGCTGTTTGTCAGGATGGAAGCCGGTGACCAGTGGGGTTCCTCAGGGATCTGTGTTGGGTCCACTGTTGTTTGTCATGTACATCAATGATCTAGATGATGGGGTGGAAAATTTGATAAGTAAGTATTCAGATGATACTAAGATAGGTGGTGCTGTGGATAATGAAGTAGATTTTCAAAGTCTACAGAGAGATTTGGGACATTTGGAAGAGTGGGCTGAAAGATGGCAGATGGAGTTTAATGCTGATAAGTGTGAGGTGCTACATCTTGGCAGGACAAATCAAAATAGGAAGTACATGGTAAATGGTAGGGAATTGAGGAATGCTGTGGAACAGATGGATCTGGGAATAACTGTGCATAGTTCCCTGAAGGTGGAATCGCATGTAGATAGGGTGGTAAAGAAAGCTTTTGGTGTGCTGGCCTTTATAAATCAGAGCATTGAATATAGGAGTAGGGAAGTAATGTTAAAATTGTACAAGGCATTGGTGAGACCAATTCTGGAGTATGGTGTACAATTTTGGTCGCCTAATTATAGGAAGGATGTCAACAAAATAGAGAGAGTACAGAGGAGATTTACTAGAATGTTGCCTGGGTTCCAGCAACTAAGTTACAGAGAAAGGTTGAACAAGTTAGGTATTTATTCTTTGGAGCGCAGAAGGTTAAGGGGGGACTTGATTGAGGTCTTTAAAATGATGAAAGGGATAGACAGAGTTGACGTGGATAAGCTTTTCCCATTGAGGGTAGGGAAGATTCAAACAAGAGGGCATGACATGAGAATTAAGGGACAGAAGTTTAGGGGTAACATGAGGGGTAACTTCTTTACTCAGAGAGTGGTGGCTGTGTGGAATGATCTTCCAGCAGAAGTGGTGGAGGCAGGATCGATTTTAACATTTAAAAGTAAAGTGGATAGGTATATGGACGGGAAGGGAATGGAGGGGTATGGTCTGAGTGCAGGTAGATGGGACTAGGGGAAAATAAATGGTCGGCACGGACTGGAAGGGCCGAGAAGGCCTGTTTCCGTGCTGTAATTGTTATATGATTATATGGTCTGTGATAACCAGTACAGCTTGTTCCATGCATGGAAAGGAACTGTAGATGCAGTTTCTACCAGACATAGGCGCAAAGTGCTGGAGTAACTCAGTGGGCCAGGCAGCATCTCTGAAGAAATTGGATGCATGACGTTTCGGATCAGAACCCTTCTTCAGACTATGCTGCATTATCTAGCGCAGTCTTTAACGGATCCCAGATCACAAACATGCCGTGGTGAATGGTAGTGGGGAGTGTTGTTGAACAGTGGGAGCTAGGAGTGCAGGTGTGTAGTTCCCTGAAATTGGCGTCGCAGGTAGATAGGATGGTCAAGAAGACTTTCGGTGCATTGGCCTTAATCAGTCAGGGTATTAAGCATAGAAATTGGGATATTATGTTGCAGTGGTATGATGTATGGGTGAGGGTGCAGTTGTAGTATTGTATTCAGTCTTGGTCACCTTACCAGAGGAAGGATTTTGTTAAGCTGGAAAGAGTGCAGTGAGTGCCTGACTATGGTATTGCGACCAAATGCATGATTTGGAAAAGAATAGATTTTATTAAGTTATACTTTTTTTTTGCACTATCAGTTGAAACTCACATGAAACGTGTAGTTCTCGAATATGAAAGCTCATACCGTGGAAGAGAGCTGCCGGGGTTTGTCAACTACAATACCTTTGAATCCTTCATTAAGGAAGAGGTCTCCACACTGGAAGATCCAGCAATTACAAAACTGAAGACAATCACAGGTATGTGACTGCTATGCGTAAGGTGTATTTCTTTGAATTGCAAGAACTCTGGGCACCCAAGGAGGAACATGCATCAAAGGTAATGGATACAGTGGCTTGCAAAAGTTTTCATTCCCCTTGAACTTTTCCACATTTTGTTACGTTACAACCACAAACGTAAATGTATTTTATTGGGATTTTATGTGATAGACCAACACAAAGTGGTGCATAATTGTGACGTGGGAGGAAAATGATACATGGTTTCCAAATGTTATTACAAATAAAAAACTGAAAAGTGTGGCATGCAAAAGTATTCAGCCCCCCGAGTCAATACTTTGTAGAACCACCTTTCGTAGCAATTACAGCTGCAAGTATTTTGGGGTATGTCTCTACCAGCTTAGCACATCTAGAGACTGACATTTTTGCCCATTCTTCTTTGTAAAATAGCTCAAGCTCAGTCAGATTGGATGGAGAGCGTCTGTGAACAGCAATTTTCAAGTCTTGCCAGAGATTCTCAATTGGATTTAGGTCTGGACTTTGACTGGGCCATTCCAACACATGAATATGCTTTGATCTAAACCATTCCATAGTAGCTCTGGCTGTATGTTTAGGGTTGTTGTCCTGCTGGAAGGTGAACCTCCGCCCCAGTCTCAAGTCTTTTGCAGACTCTAACAGGTTTTCTTCCAAGATTGCCCTGTATTTGGCTCCATCCATCTTCCCATCAACTCTGACCAGCTTCCCTGTCCCTGCTGAAGAAAAGCATCCCCACAGCATGATGCTGCCACCACCATGTTTCACAGTGGGGATGGTGTGTTCAGGGTGATGTGCAGTGTTAGTTTTCCGCCACACATAGCGTTTTGCATTTAGGCTAAAAACTTCAATTTTGGTCTCATCAGACCAGAGCACTTTCCTCCACATGTTTGCTGTCCCCCACATGGCTTGTGGCAAACTGCAAATGGAACTTCTTATGGCTTTGTTTCAACAATGGCTTTCTGCTTGCCACTCTTTCATAAAGGCCCGATTTGTGGAGTGCACGACTAATAGTTGTCCTGTGGACAGATTCTCCCACCTGAGCTGTGGATCTCTGCAGCTCCTCCAGAGTTACCATGGGCCTCTTGGCTGCTTTTCTGATCAATGCTCTCCTTGCCCGGCCTGTCAGTTTAGGTGGACGGCCATGTCTTGGTAGTTTTGCAGTTGTGCCGTACTCTTTCCATTTTCGGATGATGGATCGAACAGTGCTCCGTGGGATGTTCAAAGCTTGGGATATTTTTTTATAACGTAACCCTGCTTTAAACCTCTTCACAACTTTATCCCTGACCTGTCTGGTGTGTTCCTTGAGCTTCATGATGCTGTTTGTTCACTAATGTTCTCTAACAAACCTCTGAGGCCTTCACAGAACAGCTGTATTTATACTGAGATTAGATTACACACAAGTGGACTCTATTTACTAATTAGGTGACTTCTGAAGGCAATTAGTTGATCTGGATTTTATTTAGGGGTATCAGAGTAAAGGGGGCTGAATACCTTTGCACGCTACACTTTTCAGTTTTTTATTTGTAAAAAAAATTGAAAACCATATATCATTTTCCTTCCACTTCACAATTATGCACCACTTCGTGTTGGTCTATCACATAAAATCCCAATAAAATACATTTACGTTTGTGGTTGTAACGTGACAAAATGGAAAGCTTCAAGGGGTATGAAAACTTTTACAAGCCACTGTAACCCACCATCCTTATGCCTCTCCATGTGTCTATTTAAAAGCCTCTTAAACACCACTATCAAATCTATTCCGGCTGGCTGGCAGCTGCGGCTCACCTGTTGTCTGTCTGTTTTTTTCTTTTTTTGTTTCTTTCTAGTGTTTGTTTTAGTAGAATTTTGTTTTATTAGGTTGTGTATGTGTGGGGGGAGAAACAGGGTTTTAGTCTCTCCTTTCGGGGGGATGCGTGTCCCCTGTCACCGTCTCCGTCTCCGTCTGTGCTGAGGCCTAATGGCGGAGCTGGTGGCCTCGGAGCTGTGGCGGCATTCGGCGGCAGCCTGGTTTGGAGCTCCAGCAGCGGCGGCTTCGCTTCGAGCTGCGGTGCTCCAGCGGCAGCGGCGGTCCGACTTAGAGCTGCGGTGCTCCAGCGGCGGCGGTCCGGCTTGGATCTGCGGTTCTCCAGCAGCGGCGGATGTTCAGCTTACAGCTGCGGTGCGCCAGCGGCGGCGGTGGTCCGGATTAGAGTTGCGGTGCCCGGCTTGGAGATGCAGCATCTCTGGATTGAAGGAATGGATAGGACAGGTTTGTAGGGATATGGACCAAGCACAGGCAAGTGGGACTAGTGTAGCTGGGACACGTTCAATGGTGTGGGCAAGTTGGGCCGAAGGGCCTGTTTCCACACTGTATCACTCCATGACTATGAATGGGTGACATTTCAGGTCATTAAACTATCCTTGCATGAAACATATGCAAAAAAGTGAAAAGCTTTTTTGTTCCGTGTTATCCAGTCATTAAAAAGACAATGCAGAAAGACAGATAGAGGATAAAGAGTATAACGATAAGTGCAAGGTAAAGTCCAGTAAAGTACAATTAAATATATTTTTACCGTCTGCATCTGGGATAGATGGGAGCACAGGACCACTCTACTTGGTTGGAGAATGGTTTGATAGCTTGATGACAGCTGGGAAAAACTGTCCCTGAATCTGGAGGTGTGCGTTTTCAAACTTCTGCACATCTTGCTCGATGGGAAAGGGGAGAAGAGGGAGTGACTGGGGTGGGATACTTTGTAACTTGTGTAGGAAAGAACTGCAGATGCTGTATTAAACTGAAGATAGAATTTGTTCTCACCCCACTCTTTTCCCCCCCCCGCCGCTTCCCCTCCCTCACGGCGGTCCCCACATTGTCTTATTTTGGTTATCAGTTGCGTGTGTGATATCGTCTTTTTACTATTGCAGAAATCACAAGGGATGTTTTTATGGTCGTTGCCGAGCAACATTTCAGTGCCTTTAGTAACCTGTCCAAAGCTGCCAAGGTACAGTACACGAACCTTCTGCCTTTCGGTAATGGAGTTTTGGGGTTTATAGACAATAGGTGTAGGAGTAGGCCATTCGGCCCTTCGAGTCAGCACCGCCATTCAATGTGATCATGGCTGATCATCCACAATCAGTACCCCGTTCCTGCCTTCTCCCCATATCCCCTGACGCCGCTATCTTTAAGAGCTCTATCTAACGCTCTCTTGAAAGCATCCAGAGAACCGGCCTCCACCGTCTTCTGAGGCAGAGAATTCCACAGATTCACAACTCTCTGTGTGAAAAAGGTTTTCCTCATCTCCGTTCTAAATGGCTTATCCCTTATTCTTAAAATGTGGCCCCAATATCGGGATCATGTTTCCTGCCTCTAGCGTGTTCAAACCCTTAATAATCTTTTATGTTTCAATAAGATCCCCTCTCATCCGTCTAAATTTCAGAGTACACAAGCCAGGCCGCTCCATTCTATCAACAGATGATAGTCCTGCCATCCCGGGAATTAACCCGGTGAACCTACGCTGCATTCCCTCAATAGCAAGAATGTTCTTCCTCAAATTTGGAAACCAAAACTGTACACAATACTCCAGCTGTGGACTCACTAGGGCCATGTACAACTGCAGAAGGACCTCTTTGCTCCTATACTCGATTCCTCTTGTTATAAAGACCAACATGCCATTCGCTTTCTTCACTGCCTGCTGTACCTGCATGCTTACTTTCAGTGACTGATTAACAAGGCCCCCAGATCCCGTTGTACTGCCGCTTTTCCCAACTTAACACCAGTTAGATAATAATCTGCCTTCCTATTTTTGCCAAAAAAGTGGATAACCTCACATTTATCCACATTGAACTGCATCTGCCCACTCACCCAACCTGTCCAAGTCACCCTGCATGCTCATAGTATCCTCTTCACAGTTCACACTGCCACCCAGCTTTGTGTCATCTGCTAATAGGCTAATGTTACTTTTAATCCCATCATCTAGATCATTAATGTATATTGTAAATAGCTGCGGTCCTTGCGGTACCCCACTAGTCACTGCCTGCCATTCTGAAAGGACCCATTAATCCCTACACTTTGTTTCCTGTCTGCCAACCAATTATCTATCCATGTCAGCACTCTACCCCCAATACCAGGTGCTCTGATTTTGCCCACTCATCTCCTATGTGGGACCTTATCAAATGCTTTCTGAAAGTCCAGGTACACTACATCCACTGGCTCTCCCTTGTCCATTTTCCTAGTTACATCCTCAAACAATTCCAAAAGATTAGTCAAACATGATATCCCCTTTGTAAATCCACGCTGACTCGGTGGATCATGCTACTGCTATCCAAATGTGCTGCTATTTCATCTTTTATAATTGACTCCAGCATCTTCCCCACCACCGATGTCAGGGTAACTGGTCTATAGTTCCCTGTTTTCTCTCTCCCGCCTTTCTTAAAAAGTGGGATAACATTAGCTAACCTCCAATCCACAGGAACTGATCCTGAATCTATAGAACATTGGAAAATGATCACCAATGTGTCCACGATTTCCAGCATCACCTCCTCAAGTACCTTTAGGTTTAATATTGTCATGTGAAAGAACCTATTGTCTTGCAAGTTATCCAAACAGATCTGATATACATAAATACAATCAAGTCTCATTCAAGTAAGAATTCGGGAAGGTGAATCCATACCACCAAGTCAGGATGGTGTGTGACACTAATTTTAAACCTGCAGGCAGGGGTGAACTCCTATACCTATTGGCCAAGTCATTTTTAGTTTAAAGATACAGCGTGGAAAAAGGCCCTTCGGCCCACCAAGTCTGCACCAACCAACAATCCCCGCACACTAACACTACCCTACACACTCGGGGGACAATTTTACATTTATACCAAGGCAATTAACCTACAAACCTGTACGCCTTTGGAGTGTGGGAGGAAACCGAAGATCTCGGAGAAAACCGCAGTTTTCTCGGGGAGAACGTACAAACTCCATACAGACAGCACCCGTAGTCGGGAACGAACCAGGGTCTCTGGCGCTGTAAGGCAGTAGCTCTACTGCTATGCCACCGTGACACCTTAAACCTAAGGTTTTAGTGGGAGGTTGTGGGATTGGGAGGTGCTGTTGGAATCGCCTGGGCAAGTAACTGTAGCACATTTTGGAGGTGGTCGTTTGGTAGTTTCATGGATTCCAAAGCCATTTTGGATTCTAAACTTTCCTACCAGAAAAAGAGCCTGGATCTGACCACATATGAGTATAGATGTTGGGTTACAGCCGTTCAAGATGCTGATGAAGCCACAGTTGGAGTACTGTGTTCAGTTTTTGCTCACCCTGTTATAGAAAATATGTTGTTAAGCTGGAAAGAGTGCAGAGAAGACTTACAGTATGAGGATGGTGCCAGGACTTGAGGGCCTGAACTGTAGGGAGAGTTTGGACGGGCTAGGGCTGTATTCCTTGGTAGCGTAGGTCGATGAGAGGTGATCTTACAGAGGTCTATGAGATCATTGGGGGAATACAGCTACTCCTCAACCTACGTTGGGGGTTAGGGTCCGATTAACCCATCGTAAATCAAAAATATCGGAAGGTTGAAACGCATTTAATACAATTTGATCACGTGACCAGAAGTGAGCTTCAGCTCGCTGCCATTTCCCAGCGTTTGGACCATCGTAAAGTCGAAATATCGTAAGTCGAAGCCTCGTAAATCGGGGAGCATCTGTAGATGGAGCACATGCACAAAGCCTTTTACCCTGAGTGGGGAAAGAAATAGCAGGACATAGGTTTAAGGTGCGAGGGGAAATATTTAATGGGAATATGAAGGGCAACTTCAGCCACAACTTGTAATGGTGCAGTGAGTAATTCCTAAACATACTTATTTCTCAGACAGTAGTCATAGATGTTTTTCTGACACCGAGGGTGGTGGGTATACGGCATGAGCTGCCAGAAGACTTAGTTGAGGTAGAAACTATAACAATATTTAACACATACGGACAGGTACGTGGATAGGAAAGGTTTAGAGGGATATGGGACAAGCGCAGGCAGGTGGTGTTGGTGTAGAATTGGGACACCTTGAATGGAATGGGCAAGCAGGGCCAAAGGGCTCCATGACATATTTTCTAATTTTGTGTGTGTAGGTCAAAATCGCAATTATGAGCAAAAAGCAAGAAACGGAAGCTGAGAAGCTGCTGCAGGCCCAGATTAAGGTTGAGTGTGTGGTGTATTCTCAAGACAGTCTCTACAGTAACAAGCTTTCTAAAGCAAAAAGCAATTCACCAAAATCTGTTGCAAATGGCAGCATCCAAGAAATGTCGTATCATCTCCAAGCATATTACAAGGTAAATATACTGTGTGTAACACAGCAGTGTATTAGATAGCCATTGTGTGCCGATCATTGGTGGACTGTTCCCTCCTTCCTCCCACTGGGATTATTGGTGGAAGAGTGAGAGCCAACGTAAGGAAACATTGAACAAAAAGCACAAAGTGACGGAAGAACTCCGTGGTTCAGGCAGAATCTGTGGAGGGCATGGATAGGTAATGATTTAGGTCGGGGCCCTTCTTCAGACTCGAATGAGGAAACATTTGCAGAGGTACGTAGTAAAAGTTGGACATAGCGTTCACTTAGATTGCCCTCTAAAAAAGAGTGGGGCACCAGCAAAGGCTGGATTTGTTTTCTCTGGAATGGAAGTGGCTGAGGAGGGATCTGATAGAGGTATACAAAATTGTGTAGATAGTAGGAAACGTTTCTCCTTAGCAGAGGTGTCTGCAACTAGAGGACATGGAGGATGGCAGATCAAGGAGACCTGCGTTGATATTTTGGGGCATGTTGACATCAGGAGATGTTGTTGTTGGATCTTTTGAATAAGGTGGATAAGTCCCTAGGGTCACTGGGACCCAGTCCAGATTATCAAAGGAGGCAAGAGAGTAGATTACTGGGACCTTCACAGAGAACTTTGTATAAAAATAGCTACAGTTAAGGTCCCAGAGGACAGAAGAATAGCCAGTGTTGTTCCTTGGTTTAAGTTGGTCAATATGGGTGATCTAGGGAATATATACCCCCGTGCGCCTTGCATCGGTGGTAAGGAACTCGTAGGTGAACATTTGTAGGGATAGGATTTACTCACATTAGAAAAAGCACAAACTTATTGGGAATAGTCAGCATAGCTTTGTGCAGGGTAGGTCATGTCTTACAAACCTGATTTGAGCCTTTTGAGGACATGATGAAAGTGACTGAGGGCTGGTAGATTTGCATGGAATTTGATAAAGCATTTGACATGGTGTTCCACTGGGGTCAGTACTGTGATGTCTGTGGTGGCGGGCTGATGAATAAGTTTGCAGTTGACACGAAAGTTGGGGGTGCCGCGAATGGAGAGAAGTTGTCAAGGAATGCAGCAGGATATGATTCAGTTGAAAATATGGTTGGAGAAATTAGAGATGGAGTTTAATTGCGGCAGGTGTGATGTGTTGCTCTTTGGGAGATGGAATTTAAGACGAGAGTGTACAGTAACAGTAAAAGGCTGAACCCTTTGGAGCAATGATGGATTTGAGGGCACCAGACCTGTACTCACTGGAGTTTAGAAGGATGACGGGGGGACCTCATAGAAACTTAGCGAATAGTGAAAGGCTTGGATTGAGTGGATGTGGAGAGGATTTTTCCACTAGTGGGAGAGTCTTGGACCGGAGGTCATAGCCTCAGAATTAAAGGACGGCCCTTTAGGAGATGAGGGAGAATTTCTTTAATCAGAGTGTGGTGAATCAGGAATTCATTTTGCTTCCTGTTTCATTATCTTCCTTTATTTTCTGTTCTCGACTCCTAGATTGTCTCTCATCGACTGGCTGACCAGATCCCTTTGGTCATACGCTGCTACATTTTAAACGAATTTGCTGACGAACTCCAGACAGAGATGCTCCAACTCATCCAAGACAAGGATCTCATCAATGTTTATCTAATGGAAGATGAAGACATACAGAGGAAGAGAGATGACCTCACATTCAAAATAGAGCGATTGAGAAAAGCCCAGAAGACATTGCTTGAATTTGGTTAAATGAGCATTGAACGAAGGACACTGAATACTGTAAAGATGTGTTTATATTTTACACCCAACCTATCCAAGTCACCTTGCAGCCTCCTAGCATCCTCACAGCTAACACTGCCCCCCAGCTTCATGTCATCTGCAAACTTGGAGATGTTGCATTCAATTCCCTCGTCTAAATCATTAATATATATTAATATTATACACAGGCAGGTGGAACTGGTGCATTTGGGACTTGCGGGTCAGCATGGGCAAGTTGGGCCTGTTTCCACATTATTTGACTATATATTTGCGTTAGAGGAACTTTAGGTCCTTCTCACCCAATTTCCATATTTGTGATCTTCCTCCTGGCTAATATCCTCTTTCCAATCTAGGCATATACTTGCTCCCATCCCATGCTCTCTGAGATTGGCTAACTCTGGAAAACATGGATTGATTTTAAATTGAAGGAAGACACAAAATGCTGGAGTAACTCAGCGGCTCGGCAGCATCTCTGGAGTGAAGGAACAGGTGACGAGACCCTTCACCAGAGTGTCTGTGTCACTCCAGCATTTTTTGTCTTATCTTTGGTGTAAACCAGCATTTGCAATTCCTTCCTACACATATTGATCTTAAATTGTCTGTATATTGAGCAGCTTGGTTTAAACTAGTTTAAGCTGTCAAGGAATCTTTAATTGTTTTTTGATGCATCTTATGTGGAATCTCTTTGCTTAAAGGACACACAAGAGATTGAGTTTGCACAAAGCTCCTGGCCCGAAACGTCTTCTGACCTTTTCCACAGATGCTGCCTGACCCGCTGAGTTCCTCCTGCACTTTGTTTTTACACTTAGCTAATGTTCCCCGGCAATTACATTCCATATAATGTTTTGGATGTGAGATTAAAAGTGTGATTAAATTAATGTAATCAAGTTTTAAAACAAATTCAGATTTGACTTGGAAGCAAATAGATAATTATCAGGTATAGCATTCACAAGGCTACAGAATGGTGGAATTTAGTGTTTGATATGTTTTCTTTGTTACACTTGTAGTTTTTCCTCTGGTGTTGGTTGTTCACATCAAAGATTATAATCTTTGGTTCACATTGCTGAGAGAATGTTTGTTTAAAATGTTATTCAACGTAGCACAAAAGGCATTGTAGACTTGCTAAGCTATTTCTAATATACATTGGTTCAGTCGTAGGATAATTGGTAATAAATCCATTAGTTCTGCATCAACAAGAAGCAAACATATTGCTATTATGATTTATTTTGTTTTACATCTTGCATGGGGGGGAGAGGGAATGCCTTTAACAATGTAGATCTGCTCCACTCGTATGTTAACCAATACTAACGCACAAATGCTACACACCACTATTGTCTATAATCCAGTCCGGGTTTTCATCTTACCGGTACCTTTATACTAACGGCTCCTGACACAAGCTGCCAGTCGTGATGCACACACAGTGATGCCAACATGCGGTGTAACTTTATTATATGCCAATAAACCTGTTGGATCTTTACTTTGAGTATGCGTCAGTTGCTCTACAAACCACTAGTAATAAATGCCTGGAGAAAGCTGACTAAGCTATAATAATGCATTTTTATTTGTGGGCGCCTTTCAGGACTCTCAAGGGCACCTTACAGATTAAAACAAGCAAATTACAAACATAAAACCAAAATGAAACAAAAACAAGAAGTAGTAGGGACAGCAACAATACACAATTCGAAGAGAGAGCAGCGGCAGCTAGTTGCGCTAGCGTTCACGCTCACCTCCGGCAGCCATCTTGGAAACAGAACAATCAAAAACACATTTTAACATGAACATCCACCACAGTGACTCCTACACACTCCTCACTGTGGTGGAAGGCGAAATAAAGTTCAAGTTCTTCCCCTAGCTCTTCCTCGGTCGTGAGCCTCGAGCCCCCGTTGACGGGACGGTCTTGACTCCCGTAGCCAGCGGCTATCGGGCCCTCCGCATCGAGGCGATCCATTCCCGCATCGGGGGGGATGTCAGCTCCCCGCGCCGGGCAATCGAACCTCGCTTTGGTTCTGGTTGAAATTTCAGCGACGTTGGAGCTCCCAACTCGGCCTCACCCGTAGACTGTGAGCCCCTAATGTTGGTTCCACGGTGGGAGTGATCCCAGGCAAGGGATCAGCTCCGATGTTAAGTCCACGCCCGGCGGTGGGGCTCACGACAGTCTGAGGAGACTTCCAGCTCCAGCGACGGAAGGCCGCAGAGCCTGGAGAATGTGATCTGAAAAATAATCACATCTCCGGCAAGGTAGGAACTTGAAAAAAGTTTCCCCCGATCCCCTCCCCCCACATAAAATAAACCAAAGAACATTAAAACAAAACTTCTAACAAACTAAAAAATGACAAAAAGAGTGAAAAGACAAACAGACTGTCGGCAACGCTGCCATCTCCCCGCGGCCATGCTTACTCGCTTTTGTTTACTGTAGGCGTACAACATTGAACCAGGCCCTTCGGCCCACCTAGTCCACTCCAACCAGCGACCATCCCATACACCAGCACCATACTACACACTCGGAACAAATTTGCAATTTACAGAAGCCAATTGTAAATAAGCAATTTACAAACTCTAAAAGTGTTCAACACATTTTAATGATAGCACAAGGTATTACATACATCCTCAAATACTGGCTACATTCTTCTAGTGAACCGTATCCAGGAAGGGGAAGGCGTTATGATTGATGTTAACTAGGCGGGGTTAATGGTACTGAGGTAACTATGTTATTGGTTGCATGCAAAACCATCTACATCCTTTCCCTTAGAAAATTTAAAAGAAACAGACCGTTGTCACTACAACAGAATTAAACAGAATTAAACAGAATCGCCATAACGAACAGGTGGCTTGTTGATCCGGCCCGAGCGCGTACGTACGCGCATCCGTACGCGCTCGGGCCGGATCAGCAAGCCACCTGTTCGTTATGGCGATTCTGTTTAATTCTGTTTAATTCTGTTGTAGTGACAACGGTCTGTTTCTTTATCGTGGCAACCATGGTGGAGACCCAATCGGTGGGCTCGCTGACCGCTTCTAGCACCCCCTTGTCGACCATGTTGTTAAGCATCGCCTCGACCCTGTCTTTCATGGCGTGGGACACCCTGTGAGGTGCGCGGACCACGGGTTGTACATTTGGGTCAATGGAAATATGGTATGTCAGTGGTAACTTTCCCAGGTCATCGTTGAACAGGTCCTGGTATTCTGCAATCGGGTTAAATGACAGTTGCACTTTGTGGACCGTGTGGTCGAAGGACACCAGGCCAAGATCTTGGCACGCACGGTTTCCCAGCAGGGTAACACAGTCAGAGTTCAAAACATAAAAAATCAAGTTTCTCGTGGCCTTCTGTAGCCTGCAAGTTAAAGTGGCCCTCCCCACAGGCCTGAGAATTTCTCCACCATAGGCGTGTAGAGTAGCATTGTCAGCGACCAAGGCCTCATTAGTCCTTATCTTGTTGAAAAGATTTATTGACAAAACATTGACCTTTGCCCCAGTATCTAACTTCGCAAGGAAGGTTACATTGTTGACAGTCACAGACACGGAGGGATCAAGACGTTGGCCAGGTGCCTGGAGGAGGGTAAACACATTCGAATCCTCGGGAGAATTAATTGGATCTGCATCATAGGATTCAGCAACATCGGGCTGTGGGTTGGAACAGCTATCAGATTGTTTAAGCATGTTTAGACTGGGTCTGGAACTCTGTACCTGTCTCCCACGAGAACGGAATAAGCGGCAGGCAGAAACGAAATGATTCAGTTTGTTACAAAAATTACAAGCCTTGCCATAGGCAGGGCACGTCGACCGTCTGTGGTGCATGTAGTTACAGTTAGGGCACCTTTTTGGGGGCACATCAGCAGGACCAGGGTTGGCACGCGGCAGAAAAGCATTGTTTCCCCTCTGAGGCAGGGCTCTACTAAATCCAGCCTGGTGAACAGACTTATCTCCCAAGTCCCGGTGATCATCTGGCAATACAACGACCTCAGACAATCTGCAGGCATGCATGGCTATTTCTAACGTTAGATCCGGATCCCTAAGAAGCTCACATCGCAGCTTCTGGTCACGCATGCCAGTTACTAAAATGTCTCTAGTGAGCTGGTCTGTCATGTCACCGAAACGGCACCGCTGGGCAAGATAACGCAAATCGGCAATAAAACATTCAACAGGTTCCTCCGGCAGCTGTCTCCTTGTAAAGAACCGTGCCCTCTCTAGAATGTGGTTCGAGGGCAGGTCACAAATCTCCCTGAACTTACGTAGCAGGCAAACAGGGTCACTGGCAGATTCTGCAGGGGTAACCACCACGTTGTTGTCGTCCAGGACCGCTGGAGCATAGACGAAAGTTCTGGCTCTCTTCATGGCATCAGGTCCGACAAGGTTAAGTAGGAGGGAGGCTTTGAGGGAGTCAGGATCATTGCGGTGAGCGACGTTGACAAAGTGGGTGAAATCAATTTCAAACGTAGCCCAGCGCTCAGAAATATCAGCATCAAAGACAAGCTGCGCGGGCTTTCTGCACGAGGATGCCATGGTCAGAGAGATAAAGCACAAAAGGCACAAATCAAATAAAAGAAATAAAACCCGATGGACAGGTAGGCGCAAGTATCTTCCAGCTCCGACACCATGTAAATAAGCAATTTACAAACTCTAAAAGTGTTCAACACATTTTAATGATAGCACAAGGTATTACATACATCCTCAAATACTGGCTACATTCTTCTAGTGAACCGTATCCAGGAAGGGGAAGGCGTTATGATTGATGTTAACTAGGTGGGGTTAATGGTACTGAGGTAACTATGTTATTGGTTGCATGCAAAACCATCTACACCAATGAATGTACAATCCTGCATGTCTTTTGAGTGTGGGAGGAAACCGAAGCACCCGGAGAAACCCATACAGTCACAGGGAGAACATACACATTCTGTGCAGACTAGCACCAGTAGTCAGGATCAAACCTGGGTCTCTGGTGCTGTAAGGCAGCATCCATGCTTCCCCTGCACATTCCACACTAATGCACATTCATTTAATTGTGGAAAGTGATTACATCCAAGGGCAGATGCACTTGCACCACATTTAGTGACCAAAGATATATATTTCACCCTTCAAGTTCTAAATCAAGGCAATCAGTCACAATTCACCAAACTCTTAAAGATGAGGCCAGAAGAACTGGTACCTCACAGCTCCAGCCACCTAGGATCAATCCTGACCAATCTCTGTGGCATTTGTACACTTCCGCTCCGACTGCTTGGTTTATCCGATTACCCGGCGCTGTAAACAGCAATGAGATAAATGGCCAAAGATTTAATTTTAGAGATACACAGTGGAAACAGGCCCTTCAGCCCACGGAGTCCACGTCGACCAATAATCACCTGCACACTAGTTGCATCCAACACACTAGGCACAAATTTACTGAAGCTGAATAATTGTAATTAATTTATTAGCCAAGTATGTAAAAACATACAAAGAATATGATTTGCCACACAGTCATACCAAAGAAGTAATAATACACACAACAACATATAAATTAACATAAACATTCCCCACAACGCACTGTGATGGAAGGCAAAACATATTATCTTTTTTCCTCACTCCTGCGGTCGGGGCAGTCGAACCATCCGCTGTCTGAGCGGTCGTAGCTCCTGCGGTTGGAGCTCCTGAAGTCAATCCCTAACCAAGGGACCGCTAGCTCCACGATGTTAGGCCGCAGTGCGGACGGAGTTACGATTCGGAAAAAGTTGCATTTCCGTCGAAAGAGATTAAAAAAAGTTTCCCACCCCACACATAATACAAAACTAAAGATACACTAAAACATACATTTAACAACAGGCTAAAAACTACAAAAGAAAAGGACGAGACAGACTTGGCGAGGCTGCCAGCGTACGGCGGTATTACAATGAATATATAAACCTGCATGTCTTTGGAATGTGGGAGGGAACCAGAGCACCCGGAGGTCACGAGGAGAACGTACAAACTCCGTACAAACAGCACCCGAGGTCAGGATTGAACCCGGGTCTCTGGCACTGTAAGGCAGCAACTCTAGTGTTGCGCCATTGTGATTCTGTGATGTGAGTTTTAAGGTAAATTTCAGTTGGACCAACAGGATATTGCCCTTTTTTTTCATTTAAAGTTGTGTACTGGGATGTCAATCTGGGAGATAAAATGGGATAGACACAAAATGCTGGAAGTCTGTAAAAGGGTCTCAACCTGAAACGTCACCCATTCCTTCTCTCCAGATATGCTGCCTGTCCCGCCAGAGTTACTCCAGCATTTTGTGTCTTATCTTCGGTTTAAACCACCATCTGCAGTTCCTTCCTACACAGATCAAATGAGATGTTAGTTTAACGTCTAAAAGATGCCAGCTATAACATTGCTTCAACATGGCTTTCAGGCAGCTAGTAGGATTTGAAACTACAGACAATTGATTCAGAAGCGAAGGTCTTACCAGTTGAACTGCCTGTAAGACCAGCTTTCTCGGGCATTAGAAAGGACAGAGGTGGCAGCAATATGAAGAAAACCTCCAGTACCTCCACCATCATAAGGAAAGTAAATGTGCAGCAGGTTTCCCCAAAGGCATTCACATTTAAATGTTCCATGGATTTTCTTAAAAGTCACGGATTTGTTTAAAATTTGTACATTTCTTCAGGGCAATCGTTTTGCTCCAGATAACGATAAAATACATGAAAAATAGAAGTAAACTTAAGAACAAAAGTCAAGAATAATTAACATTGGTTCACAGGACGTCATTTACCTGGTCATTGACATACACTGCCAACACTTCCTACAGACAGATAAAGAAACTTAATCAGACAGCAACAATTTAGACCACAGTGCACTCCATATTGTAAACTTTGATTCTTCCTTGTTCAATCCCATGCACTTTGAGTTTGACCGAAGACCTATTAGACTAAACTAGCCACTGAACGGTCATGAGGCATTGCAAGATGCACACTATCACTTTAAACAGATGAATGTTATTGAGTCTCTCAGCACGGCACGCCACTTGGAATTTGATCATCTCGGGTAAATGAGAAGATTCTGGTTTACTCTAGGAAAATCCTCCAGCTTGGCACTGCAATTTGGCTTGTGTTTGATGAATCTGTCCAACCACCGAAGGAAGAGCATGTGTCATGAAGGAAGTCGGAGGGATTTGTTGTGTGCCTTGCATGTCCGAGACATGTCCCCAAAACTTCCTGTTGTCATCGTTGCTTCTGGAATTAGATAATCACGTGAAAAGCTCAATGAATGCAGGCACTATGAAGACATTAAAAACAACACTTCTATCTTACCCATGTGCACTATAGTTGCAGAATATGGAAGGGAAGGACTCTCATTTTGGAAAAGAGTCATGTTGCACCACAGTGCTGCAGCAGTAGCAGTCCCAGGTTCGATTCTGACTAATCGGGTGCTGTCTGTACGGAGTTTGTACGTTCTCCCTGTGACCGTGTAGGTTTTCCCCGGGTGCTCTGGTTCCCTCCAGCATTCCAAAGTAGGTTAATTGGCTTCAGTAAAAATTGTAAATTGTTCCCAATGTGCAGGATAGTGCTAGCATACGGGGATCGCTGGTCAGCGCAGGCTCCATGGGCCGAAGGGCCTGTTTCCGCGCTGTGTCTCTAAACTAAACTAAAGCAGAAAATCCCTGATAAACAGCAAATGGGGCAGCGACTGGGAATGCTTAACAGAACTGACCAGTTCTGATGAAAAATTATAGACTTTAATAATTAAAGCTGATTCTCTCACTACAGAGGTTACAAGATCTACTGCGACTGAGGGGTAACGTTTTCACATAGAAGGTGATGGGTATATGGAGCGAGCTCCGAGAGGTCTGAAGAAGGGTCTCGACAAGGCCGGCCCTAGGCCGATTGGACCTATTTTTCCAAATTGGGCCCCACGTTAATTTTCCGTATTTTCAGATGGAAATACAAATTCGCTTTGTTAAATATAGATTTAAAAAAACATTCACCATACGGATTTTTTTTACAAAACAAACATGGATAACAACCGCTGTGAATAATAAACGATGTGTTAACTGCTACTGTAGCAGTTAACAGCCTGTAGTTAACAAGTAGTTTTACAACAGGCCATCAATGCATCGAACCGCATTCCTCAGTAAATGCGTTAAATTGTGCCACTCGCTGCCCCCGGAGCGGCCGAGACTCTGGTCTGGACCCGGGGGGGGGGGGGGGGTGTTTGAGTCTACAGGGCAGCAAGCCCCAGCACCACAACGAACTCAGCCGTGAGTATTCAACGCTAAACGCCGGGAGCGGGCAGGTGGACGGTGTGTGTGTGTGTGTGTGTGAGGGGGGGGGGGGGGGAGAGAAATGGTCAGATTTGTATGAAATTGGCGGCGTACCGGCCCACTCTTGGTCGGGGGGGGAGGGGACGGGGCGAGGGGGGGGGGGGGATAGAGTTAAAAGACCTGAAAGACTACAAACTTAAAGCACACGGTATTGGGGGTTCAGTATTGATGTGGATAGAGAACTGGCTAGCAGACAGGAGGCAAAGGGTAGGAGTAAACGGGTCCTTTTCAGAATGGCAGGCAGTGACTAGTGGGGTGCCGCAAGGCTCAGTGCTGGGACCCCAGCTATTTACAATATATATTAATGATTTGGACGAGGGAATTCAATGCAACATCTCCAAATTTGCAGATGATACCAAGCTGGGGGGTATAGTTAGGTGTGAGGAGGATGCTTGGAAGCTGCAGGGTGATTTGGATAGGCTGAGTGAATGGGCAGATGCATGGCAGATGCAGTACAATGTGGATAAATGTGAGGTTATCCACTTTGGTGGCAAAAACATGAGGGTAGACTATTATCTGAATGGTGGCAGATTAGGTAAGGGGGAGATGCAACGAGACCTGGGTGTCATGGTACACCAGTCATTGAAAGTAGGCATGCAGGTGCAGCAGGCAGTGAAGAAAGCAAATGGTATGTTAGCATTCATAGCGAAAGGATTTGAGTATAGGAGCAGGGAGGTTCTACTGCAGTTGTACAGGGTTTTGGTGAGGCCACACCTGGAGTACTGCGTACAGTTTTGGTCTCCAAATCTGAGGAAAGACATCCTTGCCATAGAGGGGGTACAGAGAAGATTCACCAGACTGATTCCTGGGATGTCAGGACTTTCATATGAGGAAAGATTGGATAGACTCGGTTTGTATTCGATGGAATTTAGAAGATTGAGGGGGGATCTTATAGAAACCTACAAAATTCTTAAGGGGTTGGACAAGCTAGATGCTGGAAGATTGTTCCCGATGTTGGGGGAGTCCAGAACAAGGGGTCACAGTCTAAGGATAAGGGGGAATTCCTTTAGGACCGAAATGAGGAAAACATTCTTTACACAGAGAGTGGTGAGTCTCTGGAATTCTCTGCCACAGAAGGTAGTTGAGGCCAGTTCATTGGCTATATTTAAGAGGGCGTTAGATGTGGCACTTGTGGCTAAAGGGATCAGGGGGTATGGAGAGAAGGCAGGTACGGGATACTGAGTTGGATGATCAGCCATGATCACATTGAATGGCGGTGCAGGCTCGAAGGGCCGAATGGCCTACTCCTGCACCTATTTTCTATGTTTCTATGTTTCTATGAAGCAGAAACGAAAGACAACGGGCCGGATATGTGCGAGAGGGAGACAATCTGTGGATGAACAGATCTGGGGGTTGTGTTAACTCATTTGGTGCCGGTACAACAGCAGACCAGGTTGGAGGTTTGAGCCTGCGTTAACATTGGTGTCGGAGTTAATGTCCGGGCCGGGGTACGGGTGGGATTTTGTCTGTCTGTCTGTCTGTCTGTCTGTCTGTCTGTCTGTCTGTCTGTGTGTGTCTCTGTGTGTGTCTGTCTATATGTGTGTGTCTGTCCGTGACTCTGTCTGTGTGGACCGATTTTTCCAAATTGGGCCCCACGCCCAAGAGGGCCCCGCGTTAATTTTCTGTATTTTCAGATGGAAATACAAATTCTGTCTGTGTATGTCTGTGTGTGTCTCTGTGGCTGTGTGTGTCTGTCTGTGTGTGTGTGTCTCTACCTGTGTGTGTGGCTCTATCTGCGTGTTTGTCTCTGACTGTGTGTGTGGGGGGGGGGGGCGTGGACAGACAGAGGTGGGGAGAGAGGGAGAGAGAGAGAGAGAGAGAGAGAGAGAGAGAGAGAGAGAGAGAGAGAGAGAGAGAGAATTTGAGAGAGAGAGAGTTCTCCCTTCTGCCTCACCACCACTGTTGGCTGCCCTTTGTGACGTGATTGGAGACCAAAACCAGTTACCCTGTAGCTCTCCCTACCTCTCACTACCTCCCTCCCCCTCCCCCTCCCCCTCCCTCTCCCTCCTTCTTTAGAGAGGGGGGGAGGATGAGGGAAGGAAGGCGGGAGAGGGCGGAGGGGAGAGAGGAGTGTGCTATGCTTGGTGGAGAAGTGGGATGTGGGAACGCTGTAAGCAGGCGGTGGCTCACTCTCACACTGGGATCCGCCCCCTGCCATTGCACAGTCCATCTGACTCCCTGCACCACCCCCCCCCCCCCCCCCTCCCCCACCTCTATGGAGCGAAGGAAATATGCAACATTTTGGGTCAAAACCCTTCTTCAGACCCGGCCCGAAACGTTGGCTATTTCCTTCGCTCCATAGATGCTGCCTCAAGCCCTGTCCCACTGTGCGAGTTCACCCAAGAGCTCTCTCGAGTTTAAAATCTCTGTTTCACACTTTGAATCCTGGGATGTCAGGACTTTCATATGAGGAAAGACTGGATAGACTTGGCTTGTACTTGCTAGAATTTAGAAGACTGAGGGGGGATCTTATAGAAACTTACAAAATTCTTAAGGGGTTGGATAGGCTAGATGCAGGAAGATTGTTCCCGATGTTGGGCAGGTCCAGAACAAGGGGTCACAGTCTAAGGATATGGGGGAATTCCTTTAGGACCGAGATGAGAAAAACATTTTTCACACAGAGAGTGGTGAGTCTCTGGAATTTCATTTCGGAGTCACGTGAGTGACTTTGTGAAGAACCCGCCAGCACGCATGCGCGACATATCGTCGCAACGCATTGCTGCCGACGGCTGGCGGTGGGGTGCGCTCCCCGCCAGCCCTTCATAAGGAACCACCTGGGTGAGTGATACTAACTTTCAGTTGGTTCGTCCTTGTTGTCTGTTCTCTTTCAGCAAGGACGTGGTTAGGAGTACGAAGAAAATGTCCGGTTGAAGTCGTCGGCTATCTGTCCCGGCGCCCTCATTATCAACTACACCTGGGGCCGGGAGAAAGGTGGGGAAACCGGTGCATCCTGTTTCTACAGGTCGGGACCCACTAACTCACCACAGCTCCGGGGAGGAGTTTGTGGAGGAGGACAGCGGGGTGCCACCAGAGCAGGTGGACCCTGCTGCAGCATTCAGGTTGCCAGCGGGCCCGTTGGCGACCTCGGGGAAGTGGTCGCGTGCAGCTGCACGGCCCCCCTCCTCTAGCCCTCCGAGGAAGGGCAGGGGAGGAGCCCGTAAGCCTAACCCTTCACGGGCTACGGCATCACCTGCCGCCGAGTTGCGGTCTGGTGCAACGGCGGGACCCAGGTCTCTGGTGAGGTCTAGCATCCAACTCCCAAACCCCGACGCCGGGACGGGGGGCTTGGGTACGGTCCCGCCTCGGTCGCCGAGTCCCCCATGGATGGGAGGACGAGACCATGCGTCGGCATCGTCCACGATGTGGGCAGCCTGCAAGCCCGCGCGGGCGTCGGATCTCCATGCTTCTGCTGGAGCCGACTCCCAGCCGCTTTTGCCCTTCGTGGCAGCGGCTTCCGCTCCCGTTAAACGGAGGCGGTTGAACACATCTCCCACGCGGGAATCGCGCGGTTTCGCTTCGGCGGCTGGCAGCGACAACTACCGGCACCGAGATCACCTCAACGAGGTGCGGGCCGATGACAGGAGCCCCGGCAATCTTTCTGAGCCGGAGGACTCCGACCACCCGAGTGTTCAGGGTGGCGGGCGTATTGACCGGATGGAGCGGCTACTGGAGCTTCTGCTGCACAATCAACAGCAGCAAGCGTCGAGCTTCGACAGGCACAGGGCCGTCTCACCAGCCTCCATCACCAGTTTCGAACAGCCGGAAGAGGAAGGGTTTGTTGACCCTACACCAGCTCCGTCGGAGCCGCCGCCGGAAGACCTTCTCGATGTGGCGGCGAAGTTCGCTGCCCCACTTACTACTGGGCTTCCTCTAAACCCCAAGCTGGCTGCCACGGTGGACTTCCTCACAAACCATCAGCTCCAGGAGGAAGTCCTCTCTCAGGCTATCCATCGCCACAAACCTCCGTCTAACTGCAATGCCCTTAATGTGCCTGTGGTCAATACGCCCATATGGGGCAACATCGGCGTGGCTATCCGTCATCAGGAGCTGAAGCTCCAGCGGATTCTGAAACTTCTCACGGCCGGTATTACCGCCTTTGCGCGGTCGGTCGATGGGGAAGATCTTAATCTAGACCAGGAGGATGCATTGGCGCTGTTATGTGCCACCCAACATGAGATCAATGCCTTTCGCAAACACAGCATCCGCCCATCGCTCAACCCAAAGTTTGCTGGGTTGTGCAAACCACCACCGCCACCGCCGCCCCGACAGCTCTTCGGAGAAGACCTCCCGAAGAGGGTCAAAGAGCTCGATGAGGTAGCCAAGACGGTGGGACTCATGCGGTCACAGATCGCCCCCAGGCCGTCGGCCCCGAAAGCTCCACCTGCTCGGCCACGAGGCTCGGTCGCTACAGCAACCAGACCATATACTGCAGTGCCACATCGCTATCAACAGGGCCAGCAGCAACGGTCTTTTTTGGGGTCAGGACCGCAGCGGACCCAGTGGAAAATGAAGCCACCCCAATATCAGCCCAACCCAGCACCTCCGCAACCAACCAAACATGTCAAGGACCGCCGGTGACCATGGAGGTGAGGCGGTCTGGTTTTCTTTTCTCTGTTCCTTTAACGTCACATGTTGGTGGGCGACTCCGTTTCTTTTCTGAGGCATGGGGGACTGTTACTTCAGATGAGTTTATTTTGCAAAATATTCGGGGTCATACTATTGAGTTTATTAACGGGGACATTCCTCCATCCCAGCATATGCCTAATCGGAAGTTTACGCTGTCTGCCGTTGAACAGGCAGCAGGCTCAGCTGAAATTTTACGATTAGAACAAAAAGGCGTGATAGAAAAAACTATGCACGAGCATATTGAATTTGTCTCCAATATCTTCACTAGACCAAAAAAGGATGGAGGTTGTCGAGTGATTATTGATCTGACCCAGCTGAATACTTTTGTAACATACACCCATTTTAAAATGGACACTTTTGAGACAGCAAATCGCTGATTTCGCATGGCTGCTTTATGGCATGCATTGATTTAAAAGATGCGTACTATTCTGTATCCATTCGGAAACATCACCGGAAGTTTTTGAAGTTTGTTTGGATGGGTCAGCTCTGGCAATACAGGGCTTTGCCAAATGGGCTTACTACAGCCCCTAGACTATTTACTAAATTGCTCAAGCCTATTATGGCCCAATTAAGAAAGCAGCAGCATATTGTAATGGCCTATTTGGATGATATCCTGATTATTGGCAAAACCCTGGAGGCAGCTGAACGAGCAGTTTCGGCCACTGTCGCGATTTTTCAGCGGCTGGGGTTTATTGTCGCCAGTATACCATCAATTAGGCAAACAGCTAAGGTGATTGGCAAAATCGTAGCATTGTTTCCAGCAGCCCAATACGGGCCTTTGCATTATCAAAATTTGCAAAGAGCCAAGATTGCCGCGTTAAAACAGAACGCCGGTCATTTCGACAGACCAATGCGGCTGCCTCCTAAAGCTAAGGTTGAGCTACAATGGTGGGTGCGCAATATTGGTAGCTCATTCAAACCCATTATTGTGCCCAATCCGATGGTATACTTGCAAACCGACGCAAGCTCCCAGGGCTGGGGAGCTACGGATAACTGCTCTAGCTGTGGGGGCAGGTGGGACACCCTTGAATATAGCATGTTGCTATCACAAGGGATAAACTATTTGGAGCTGCTTGCAGCATTTCACGGACTTCGGGCTTATTGTTCCAATCTCATTGGGGCTCATGTCCGTATCCAAATAGACAATACCACGGCGGTGGCATATTTAAACCATATGGGCGGTACCAAGTCAATTTCATGTGATAAATTGGCTAATACAATTTGGCTCTGGTGTGTTGATAGGGATATTTGGATTTCAGCTACCTATTTGCCAGGTAGGCTTAATACTGTGGCGGACACCAGGTCACGCAAGTTTAATGACAATATCGAATGGATGTTGCATCCTCAAATTTTTGCCAAAATTGCAGCCAAATTTGGTCAACCGGATATTGACCTTTTTGCGTCACGGTTGAACCATCAGGTACCAACATACGTTTCATGGGAACCAGATCCTGGGGCATTAGCGATGGATGCATTCTCGCTAGACTGGGGGAAGTGGTTTTTCTACGCATTCCCCCCGTTTTGCCTCATCAGTCGGGTATTGCAAAAAATCAAGATGGATGCCGCTCGGGGCATTCTTATTATACCCGACTGGCCCACGCAGCCTTGGTATCCGGTGGTCTTTGAAATGATCAGTCAACCCTGGGTCCCTTTAGAGGGTTGCCCGCAATTGGTTACTCACCCTGTGTCAGGGGAGCCACATCCCTGCCATAGCTATTTACATTTACTGGCTTGCAGGTTCTAACCAGGCCATTGCTGCAGTATGGCCTATCCACCCGAACTATGAACACCATTGGGGCATCATGCCGAGAGTCGACCAGGCGAAGATACCTTTCCCACATCGCCAAATGGGAAGCCTACTGCAGCCGCTCTCGCATCACCTATGACGATGTCTCCATAGCCGACGTCCTGGAATTCCTCGCGGGGTTGCACCACGATGAACACTTAAGTTACAGTGCCATCAACAGCGCCAGGAGTGTGCTGTCATTCTACCTCAAGATTGAGGTAGGATCCAACAGGCTAGTGTCCAGACTTATGCGGGGAATATTCAACATGAATCCGCCTACACCACGGTATAACATCACCTGGGATGTCAGGGATGTACTAACCCTGCTCAGGACGTGGTCACCCATGGAAGGGTTACAGCTGGACAAACTCACCATGAAACTGGTGATGTTACTAGCGCTGACTTCAGCACAGCGGGTGCAGACGCTCCATAAACTCCGTATTGACAGGATGACGTCTACCCCTGGAGAAGTAGTCTTCTTTGTTGATGAGCTACTTAAGCAGCATAGACCTGGGTGCACAGGGCTGCAGCTGAAGTTCCCGGCATACCCCGCAGATGCTCGGCTATGTTTAGCCACTCATATCCGTTACTATGTCAAAGTGACGAGAAGCATCAGAGAAATGGAGCAATACCTGCTTGTCACTCACAAAAGACCTCACCATCGAGTGACAGTCCAGACGATATCCAGGTGGCTCCGGATCGTCTTGGGTAAGTCAGGTATTGACACTAATGTGTTCAAGTCTCACTCCACCAGGGCTGCATCAACGTCGGCGGCGAGGGTCATGGAGGTGCTCATGGACCATATTCTCGCCACAGCAGGATGGGCGAATGAAGCTGTGTTCCAGCGATTCTATAATAAGCCTGTTGCTGCTCCCCTACAGTTCGCGGAGGCCGTGCTGAACGCAGGGCAAGAACGTGGGGATGTCCCCGAATAAGGGGGTTTTGCTGTGTTGTTAATAAATATTCTTTTGTTTTTCAGTATAACCTGGTTTTCAGCAACTTGTTTACTCCCATCCATCCTTGCTAGTGGTGTGTCAGCATAGATGTGGTCCAGGGCGTGTAATCACAGAAGCTTTGAAGTCTTCACGAAGTCACTCACGTGACTCCGAAATGAAATAGTAAGAGTGAACGAGAACTTACCAGTTCGAAGGTTGATCTTTATTTCATGAGGAGTTGCGGTGATGGATTTCGTGCCCTCCGCTCCCAACCCTCGATCATACTCAACTGGTAATTAGAGTATCTTCAATCTTACTATGCCAAGTCATTTCTGTTGTTGTTTCTGTGATTCCACACCGCTACTTTGAAGTATGTCGCGCATGCGTGCTGGCGGGTTCTTCACGAAATCCCTCACCGCAACTCCTCATGAAATAAAGATCAACCTTCGAACTGGTAAGTTCTCGTTCAATCTTACTATTCTCTGCCACAGAAGGTAGTTGAGGCCAGTTCATTGGCTATATTTGTGGCCCTTGTGGCTAAAGGGATCAGGGGGTATGGAGAGAAGGCAGGTACAGGATACTAAGTTGGATGATCAGCCATGATCATATTGAATGGCAGTGCAGGCTCGAAGGGCCGAATGGCCTACTCCTGCACCTATTTAAAAAAATAAATAAATTAAATTAAATACAATTTTCGACTTAAAAATTTCGCAGCAAGATCGCGATTAGTACGCATTTTCAATCATCGTTCGATACAGTTTAATTTTCACACCTGGTTGATATAGTTTTTTTTTAAATATACAGTACATTAAAATAAATAGTTTCAATCACACCCGGTACTAAACGCACGAACATTAAGGTGGTTACTGATGTTACAAACGGTTATAAATGAATAAATGAAAGTGAAATAGGAGATTTCCGTGGAAAGAATATTTAACCAGAATATGGTGAGGTCGCTGCAAAATGCTCACTTAAAACAATACGCCGTCAACTCAGGATTGTTTCTTTGCCCTCTGACAGGTGTTTCAATCTCACCCCGTAGCTCGCTGTTATCGATTCATAGCTATTAATTTTCATTCCAGGTCCGTATCGAACTTCTCCAAATGCAAACGCTTCAAGTTACGCTTCTTGTGTGGTGGTAAGAGGGGGGGGGGGGGGGGGAATGCTAGGATAAAATACCATATATTTGCATTTATATAGCGATCCTGCTGCGAAATGTTTAAGTCAAAAGTTGTATTTTATTTCAAAGTGGGAATTGGAAGATAGGGACAGAGATGTTACACAGAGATTTTGATAGGAAGGAAACATTACAGCAGCTGAGTAAAAGATTGGTCAAATGGTAGGTTCCATGAAGATGAGTATGAGTATAGAAGCTGGGATGTAATGTTAAAATTGTACAAGGCGTTGGTGAGACCAAATCTGGAGTATGGTGTACAATTTTGGTCGCCCAATTATAGGAAGGATGTCAACAAAATAGAGAGGGTACAGAGGAGATTTACTAGAATGTTGCCTGGGTTTCAACAGCTAAGTTACAGAGATAGGTTAAATAAGTTAGGTCTTTATTCTCTGGAGCGCAGAAGGTTAAGGGGGGACTTGATAGAGGTCTTTAAAATGATGAGAGGGATAGACAGAGTTAATGTGGACAAGCTTTTCCCTTTGAGAATAGGGAAGATTCAAACACGAGGACATGACTTTAGAATTAAGGGACAGAGGTTTAGGGGTAACATGAGGGGGAACTTCTTTACTCAGAGAGTGGTAGCGGTGTGGAATGAGCTTCCAGTGGAAGTGGTGGCGGCAGGTTCGTTGGTATCATTTAAAAATAAATTGGATAGGCATATGGATGAGAAGGGTATGGAGGGTTATGGTATGAGTGCAGGCAGATGGGACTAAGTGAAAAAAGTTGTTCGGCACGGACTTGAAGGGCCGAGATGGCCTGTTTCCGTGCTGTAATTGTTATATGGTTATATGGTTATAAGATCGGGCGAGGGGGATTGAGGGTGGGGGAAAAGTATCTATAGCTTGGGACTTGCCTTAATGAGTACTGAGATGGATTATCATTCCACACCAAATTTCTTAGACAATAATACCTTTTATGCAATTATCACAATAGTTTGTTGGATATGGATCACGGACTCTGTATGGTACATGCTCGTAAATTAGTAAAACAAATGTTCTTCTTTAAGTACTGTTGTTTCTGGGATGGGGTGACTGAAAACAAATAACCTACAATTTATATTTTGTCATAATGTGGCTGAAACAATGGCACATTTTGTGATATTTTTTGAGATAGAAAGATACAACTGAGTTTGAGCAAGATATTACCTTGCAACATTCTGTATGTCTGATAGATATTGTGAAATGGAACTCCGAAACTATGGGAGGATTACATAAAACTACAATTCAAAGGTAATGAATATACAGAGTATTCTTATTTCCATCATGAACATACAATAGTGATATTGGACGCAGGTCCTACTACGGTAAACTCACGAGCTACTACGGTATGCCTACGTGTTAAAAAGTATCAAATTTTTACATCCTGAGTATATTTTACTCATGGACATTTTTCAACATGTTGAAAAATCTTCACGAGATACCACGTTTCCCAAGTAACTGCCATTAGCACTAAGAAATGGCATGTTGGCCTTTATAACAAGAGGAATTGAATATAGGAGCAAAGAGGTCCTTCTGCAGTTGTACAGAGTTCTAGTGAGACCGCACCTGGAGTATTGTGTGCAGTTTTGGTCACTTAATTTGAGGAATTTGAGGAAGGACATTCTTGCTATTGAGGGAGTGCAGCGTAGGTTTACAAGGTTAATACGTGGGATGGCGGGACTGTCATATGCTGAGAGAATGGAGTAGCTGGGCTTGTACACACTAGAGTTTAGAAGGATGAGAGGATATCTCATTGAAGCATATAAGATTGTTAAGGGCTTGGACACGCTAGAGGCAGGAAACATGTTCCCGATGTTGGCGGAGTCCAGAACCAGGGGCCACAGTTTAAGAATAAGGAGTAAGCCATTTAGAACGGAGACGAGGAAACACTTTTTCTCACAGAGAGTGGTGAGTCTGTGGAATTCTCTGCCTCAGAGGGCAGTGAGGCAAGTTCTCTGGAAGCTTTCAAGAGAGAGCTAGATAGGGCTCTTAAAAAATAGCGGTGTCAGGGGATATGGGGAGAAGGCAGGAATGGGGTACTGATTGGGGATGATCAGCCAAGATTACATTGAATTAATGTGATATGAAAGTGAATTAGGTGTCAAATTAAACTTCTTTTTATGCTTTATCTGATGGGATAAATTGCAGACTTGATTTTTAAAATCTCAAAATTTTGTAACATTGCTAGAAAATGTACCTGCATCTTGGAGGCCGAAGGTTAGGTTGTTAGCCAAGACAGATAGACATAGAGATGTGAAAGGAAAAGGTGTGAAAATGAGAGATCAAAGGGAGCGGAGTTCAAGGCAAATGTAGAATGGATCATTGTTAGCTGAGGGGAAGTTGACAATGAGGCATACAATCAGTAAAATATAATCAGGAGGACAGTGAAACTAGTTGGAGAACTAGTATGGGGGAGGGATGGAGAGAGGGGGAAAGCAAAGGTTACTTGAAGTTAGAGAAGTCAATATTCATACCACTGGGTTGTAAGCTGCTCAAGCATTCAGCAGATACATGGATCAGAGAGGTTGAGAGGATGATGGGCTAAATATGGGCAGACAGGACGAGTGTAGATGGGTTTCTTCATTGGCAAGAGCAAGTGAGCCGAAGGGCTTGTATGACTGACTATCTATGACTGAATACTCCAGAATTGCACACAATGATGGTTTAAAGAAGGAACTGCAGATGCTGGAAAGTCAAGGGTACACAAAAGGCTGGAGAAACTCAGCAGGTGCAGGAGCATCTAAGGAGCGAAGGAGATAGGCAACGTTTCAGGCCGAAATCCTTCTTCAGACTGATGGGAGGTGGTGGGGGGGGGGGGGGGGGGGGCGGGGATAAGAAAGGAAAAAGGAGGAGGGGGGGCAGTTAGAGGAGGTTGATGTTTTGGTGCAGTTAAATGGAACTGCAGACCTATTTCCATGTAGTGAATTCTCAATATATCTCAGGGAAGTAACGTTTTATCCCAAAGACCCCAACTCTATTGCCAACCTGAGGTCAAATCACCATCTCTACCAAAGCAATTGTGCTCCGTTTTTAAGGGAGGGGGGAGAGAGAGAGGGAGGGGGAGAGAGAGAGGGGGAGTGGGGAGAGGGAGAGGGAGGGGGAGAGAGAGAGGGGGAGTGGGGGAGAGGGGAGAGAGAAAGAGGGGAGAGAGCGAGATGGAGAGAGAGGGAGATGGGGAAGAGAGAGAGGCTAAGAGAGAGAGGGGGGAGAGACAGGGAGAGTGAAATGCAACCGTGCGTCACGCGTTCAGAATGTTCTGGAAATGAAGCGTGCGCATCTTTGGAATTCAGGGGAGAAGCCTGCCACATCACACACACACACTACCCCCCCCCCCCCCCCCCCCCCACACACACACACACACCCCACACACACACACAGCAGGTCCGATCTAAGCTGTCAATGAAGACAGCAAATTTATTTATTTTCAACTGTCTTTGAAATTAAGAGTTAATGTTAAGAATTAGTGATGTTAAGTAAGAAATAATTCAATTTAATTCAATGAAAAACAATGGAATCAACAACCTGGCTGGGGAGGCGGGACCAGGAGGCAGGTGGGGGGGCAGGGCCGGGCGGGGCCAGGTGCAAAGGCATTGTGAGGTCAGCAGCTAGGCAACCTTAATATTTTTTTTAAATGTCTGGTTATAAATTTTAGTAAATATCTCGGGAAATAATTGACCAAATGAATAGCGGATTGGATTTTTGAAATCATCTTTCCACCAGAAGATGTAAAAATGTCACTGTTATTGTAACGTCAGCAGCTGGGCAGCGGTCAGATTTTTTTAAAAAGTCAGATTGGTCAACAATTTTAATTTAAAAAGTCAGGAAAATAATGTACCTAATGTACAGAGGAGTGGATTTCTAAAATCACAAGGAAAATCTCTACTGAAATATGTAAAAATATTCCTGTTTCGGCGTCTGGTTTTCGAGTAGATACGTTTCACATGCAAAATGACACCCACACACCCACACAGAGTTTTAATAGATACTAGACCAAGTGCAGACCCGTTGGGTCTGTTCCCCCAACGTGCGGTTGCGGGGGGGGGGGGGGCTGGGGGGGTGGCAAGCGGCGTCACACACACTAACTACCCCCCCGCACACATGCTAACTACCCCCTTGATATTATATTAATATTATTAATTTGCTCCTTTTACCCCATAACGGCCCTATCTACTGATGCATAGCCCCCAACTCACAGGCACTTTTAGAGGGGGGGGGGGAGAGAGTGAGGGCAGAGAGAGAAGGGGCAGAGGCAGAGAGAGAGGGGCAGAGACAGAGAGAGGGGCAAGAGACAGAGGGAGAAGGGGGTGGAGGGGAGGAGAGGGAGGGTGGGAGGGGGGAGTGGGGGGGAAGGGAGGGAAGGGGTGAGAGGGGGGGTGGGGGAGGGTGTGGAGGGGAGGGTGTGGATGGGAGGGGTGAGGGGGGTGAGATGGCGGGAGGGGGGGGTGGGAGGGGTGGAGAGAGGGGGGAGGGGTGGAGAGATGGGGAGGGGTGATGGGGGAGAGAGGGGGGGGGAGAGAGTGGGGCGAGGGGGGGTGAGGGAGTGGGAGGGGTGTGTGGTGGAGGGGGAGGGGAGAGAGGGGGGGGAGGGGGAGAGGGGACGGGGAGGGGGGGAGGGGTGAGCCGGTCCCAAAGCAGTTCCATCTCCAGCCGTGGGCAGCTCTGGAAGTGGGGCGAGTTCATTTTAGGCATTTTCCTGGGTTTGGTTTAGGCGTTTTCCTGCCTTCACCATCCCCCAGCCTGGTACTGCACCAGTCCCACTATGGCCATGACCCCCACTCTGCACACAGGCAGTCAGTGCGGTTCAGTAAATGTGGGAACCCACAGGAACTGCCCTGACCTATTAATTAGGCGGGTTCAGGAGGTCCTCTGTGGCACTCATTTAAAAAAAAACACAATTATATTCATCATATCATTTTTATATATTATAATTATATATAATTATATATGATTACAGTCATATTCACATTATATAACGTGCATATGACTGTAATATACCATATATATATATATAGATGGGACATGGCGACCAGTGAGGGCAAGTTGGGCCGAAGGGCCTATTTCCGCACTGTAAGACTCTATGACTCTAAAACAAACCTGTCCCAAATTGGCTGTTGTGCACTTGCCTTCATTTGCAGGTAAACCCAGTCGATCACCGTTGACATTTGTGTGTATACTCCTGGTTTCCCCGCTCTTCCACATCCGTAGCCCCAGCTTGTAGTACCTACTAACCACCAGAAGGAGTTCTGGCTGACAGCTAGGGGCCCGCCACTGTCGCCCTGTTGCAAACAAACAAAGACAAATGCTCAGGAAGGAACTGCCGATGCTGGTTTAATCCGAAGATGGGCACAAAAAGCTGGAGTATCTCAGCGGGACAGACACTTCGAGCTAGCTCCGCCATTCACTGTGATCATGGCTGTTCACCCACATTCCTGCCTTCTCACCGTATCTCCTGACTCTGCTATCTTTAAGAGCTCTACCTGCCGCTCAACCCAAAACGTCAACTATTCCTTTTCTTGAGAGATGCTGCCTGACCCGCCGAGTTGCTCCAGCTTTTTGTGTTTTTCATAGACAAAAGATTGCTGGCTTTAGAATAGATGAATTCAGTTGCTAACAGTTGTGGTTTACATTGTCAATACCGACCTCAACTTCAGTATATCAGGGAACCAACATTCCCTGTATTGACTTCACTTTGATAACTAGTCAGCATTTACATACCCCATCAACCTATCCCCACCCATAAATCACCCTGTATACTCAAGAGTCAAGACTGTTTAATTGTCGTATGAACCAAGAACGGAATGATGAATTTCTTACTTGCTGGCGCTTTACAAGCATATAAAAATATATTATTCAACATCGGTTGTCCCGCTTTGACACATAATCTCCCCTCGTCTCCACTTTTGTATGGATCTTCCCCGTGCTTCACTCCCTCCCCCCCACACCACCCCATCTCCCCTTTCTCCTCCACTTATAACTTATTCCTACGTTTGCCCAGGTTTGATGAGGTCAAGGGTACACAAAAAGTTGGAGAAACTCAGCGGGTGCAGCAGCATCTAAGGAGCGAAGGAGATAGGCGACGTTTCGGGTCGAGACCCTTCTTCAGACTGGTCAGGGATCAGGGAAACGAGAGATATAGACGGTGATGTGGAGAGATAAAGAACAATGAATGAAAGATATGCAAAAAAGTATAGATGATAAAGGAAACAGGCCATCGTCAGCTGTTTGTAGTGTGAAAATGAGAAGCTAGTGCGACTTGGGTGGGGGAGAGATAGAGAGAGAAGGAATGCCAGGGCCCGAGGGCTGAGGGAGAGGTGGGAAGGGGAGGAGGCAGCCAGGGTTAACAGAATTGAGAAAATTCAATGTTTAAGCCCAGAGGATGCAGACTCCCCAAGCGGAATATGAGGTGCTGTTCCTCCAACTTGCGGTGTTGCTCACTCTGGCCGTGGAGGAGGCCCAGGACCGAGAGGTCGGATACGAAATGGGAGGGGGAGTTGAAGTGCTGAGCCACCAGGAGGTCGGGTTGGTTATTGTGGACCGAGCGGAGGTGTTCGGCGAAACGATCGCCAAGCCTCCGCTTGGTCTCACCGATATAGATCAGCTGGCATCTGGAGCAACGGACGCAGTAGATGAGGTTGGAGGAGGTGCAGGTGTGTACAGGGCACTTTCCCTTGCAACCGCAAGAGATGCTATACTTGTCCCTTCACCTCCCACATCCACTCCTTTCAGGGACCCAAGCAGATCTTCCACGTCCGACAGAGGTTCACCTGCACTTCCTCCAACTGCGTCCGTTGCTCCAGATGCCAGCTGATCTATATGGGTGAGACCAAGCGGAGGCTGGGTGATCGTTTCGCCGAACACCTCCACTCGGTCCGCAATAACCAACCCGACCTCCCGGTGGCTCAGCACTTCAACTCCCCCTCCCATTCCGTATCCGACCTCTCGGTCCTGGGCCTCCTCCATGGCCAGAGTGAGCAACACTGCAAGTTGGAGGAACAGCATCTCATATTCCGCTTGGGGAGTCTGCATCCTCTGGGCTTAAGCATTGAATTTTCTCAATTCTGTTACCCTGGCTGCCTCCTCCCCTTCCCACCTCTCCCTCAGCCCTCTGGCCCTGGCATTCCTTCTCTCTCTATCTCTCCCCCACCCAAGTCGCACTAGCTTCTCATTTTCACACTACAAACAGCTTACAATGGCCTGTTTCCTTTATCATCGATACTTTTTTTGCATATCTTTCATTCATTGTTCTTTATCTCTCCACATCACCGTCTATATCTTTCGTTTCCCTGATCCCTGACCAGTCTGAAGAAGGGTCTCGACCCGAAACGTCACCTATCTCCTTCGCTCCTTAGATGCTGCTGCACCCGCTGAGTTTCTCCAGCTTTTTGTGTACCCTCGATTCTCCAGCATCTGCAGTTCCTTCTGATGAACACTTTGATGAGGTCAACTCTGTTTTTTTCTCTCCATTGACTTTGACTGACCCGACCAGCATTTCCCATTCCGATTTCAGATTTCACGCAGCTGCGGTATTTTGGTTTTGTTTAACGGAGTAATAGCTAAAGGGATAAAAACACTTGCTGTTCCCAAAACGGGTGAAGCCTGTTAAGGTGGACACATCCCTCTGCTTCATCCCAAAGAAACAGGTGTTTGGTTCGACAGCAAAGACTGGCAGCTCTGACTGTGCAGCCGTGAAACGTTACGTTCTCACATCCGGCCTCTTCGAGCATCCTGGGCTGAAAACGACAGCTCATGATTTATACCTCACGCAAGGCCAGTGGCATAATAAAGGACGAGTTGCACCCTGGCCACTCCCCGTTCTCCCCTTTCCCTTTAGGCAAAAGGTATAGGTGTGAAAATGCACACCACCAGATTCAGCGATAGTTTCTTCCCAGCTGTTATCAGGCAATTGAATGATCCTACCACAACCAGAGAGCAGTTCTGAACTGCTATCTACCTCATTGGAGACCCTCAGACCATCTTTGATCGGACTTTGCTGGCTTTTCCTTGCACTAATGCTATACCCTCATCATGTATCTGTACACTGTGAATGGATCAATAGTAATCATGTATTGTCTTTCCGCTGACTTATTAACACGCAATAAATGCTTTTCACTGTACCTCGGTATACGTGACAATAAACTAGGCTAAACTATACGTGGGAAGGAACTGCTGGTTTACACCGAAGATAAACACAAAAAAAAAACCTAACGAAGGGTCTTGATCCAAAAGATCACCCATTCCTTCTATCCAAAGATGCTGTTTGTCCCGCTGAGTTACTCCAGCATTTTGTGTCTATCTAAACTAAACTATAATGGGTTATGTTCCCTCTGCTGGTCTGGAGAACCAGGAATGAGAAATGACCTGCTTGTTTGCAAATTACAAAGTTTCCAATTTTTTATCCAATACCTGACACGCATCAAATCCACCTTCATGGAAACCAGCACAGATCATACGGGGGATGAGTTCCGAATAGTAATGGTTTTGACATACTTCGGTGCTAATCAGTGGTATCATGACCTTCCGTAGAACTTCAGACATCTTACCTGAGGAAATAAAAATAGCGACATAAAAGTCCAATTAATTGTCTGTACGGAGTTTGTACGTTCTCCCCGTGACTTGCGTGTGTTTTCTCCGAGACTCCCACACTCCAAAGATGTACAGGTTTGTAGGTTTGCAGGTTAGTAAATGTAAAATTGGCCCTTCTGAGTGTGTGGGATAGCCAAGAGCGGAACTCGCTATAAAAACATGGAGGGGACAGGGGACACAAATTTTTGGCGGCCGCGCACACTCACCACATCGTGTCCCGCCCCCATTGCCTGTTGACCGACGTCTCTCTCGTCCAATCGGCGCCCTCGATCAGCAGTCCCACCTCCACTGTCTCGCGGAAAGACAGTCTCGCGGAAAGTCCCACCTCTCAAAACATGGGGGGGGACGTGTCCCCTTTGGCACCCTCCCCCGGGTTTTCCGCCCCTGGGGATAGCCTTAGTGTGTGGGGAACGCTGGTCGGCGCGGACTTGGAGGGGCCAAAGGGCCTGTTTCTGCGCTGTATCTCTACACTAAACTAAATAGTTCCATTTATAGAATCAAAAAACCATAAGGGTCCTGTCTTGGCCAGCTCTATCCCATCAATCTCAAGCTTCCTCCTCCTCTACCCCATTACACAGCAAAAAACAAAAATTCTTGCAAGATAGCAACACAGGTTAAGCAGCTAGACACGAGATGGTCAGCAGGCAGAGGAGTTGTACAAGGGGGAGTAGTCTTCCTTTATTTCCAATGGTGTTCTTTTACCTGGTGATGGTTTTACTTTATGTTTTGGTCACCATGTTATAGGAAAGACGTTGTCAAGCAGAAAAGGCTGCAGAGAAGATTTATGAGGATGTTGCCAGGTCTCGAGGGTCTGAGCTACAGGGAGAGGTTGAGCAGGCTAGGACTTGGAGCGCAGGAGGATGAGGGGTGATCATATAGAGGTGTACAAAATCCATGAAAGAAATAGATTGGGTAGATGCACAGAGTCTCTTGCCCAGAGTAGGTGAATCGAGGACCAGAGGACATAGGTTTAAGGTGAAGGGGAAAGGATTTAATAGGAATCTGAGGGGTAACTTATTCACACAAGGGTTGGTGGGTGTATGGAATAAGCTGCCAAAGGAGGTAGTTGAGGCTGGAACTATCCCATCGTTTAAGAAACAGTTAGACAGGTACATCGATAGGACAGGTTTGGAGGGATATGGGCCAAACGGAGGTAGGTGGAACTAGTGTAGATGGGACATGTTAGTTGACATCGGCAAGTTGGGTCGAAGTGCCTGTTCGCACCCTGTATCACTCAATGACTCTAGGACGAAAGAGGAAGGAAGCCGAGCATGGACTCTGAAAAGCAGAGAACACAAAGGAAAATATGTTCCAAATTATGAGATGAATGGGCAGTGTAAGTGGGAAGTGACTCTCCAGGAGAAGGAAAGCAAGAATCCAGATTGAAGATAATTGAGCAATCTATTGTGAGCAATTTTAAGCACCATATCTGAGGAAGGATATGCTGGCTCTGGAGAGGGTCCAGAGGAGGTTTACAAGAATGATCCCAGGAATGAGTAGGGTAACCTATGATGAGCGTTTGTCAGCACGGGGCCTGTAGTCACTTGAGTTTAGAAGAATGAGGGGGGTCCTCATTGAAACATACAGAATAGTGAAAGGCTTGGATAGAGTGGGTGTGGAGAGGATGTTTCCACTAGTGGGAGAGTCGAGGACTAGAGGTCATAGCCTCAGAATTAAAGGACGTTCCTTTAGGAAGGAGATGAGTTGGAATTTCTTTAGTCGGTGGTGAATCTGTGGAATTCTTTGCCACAGTAGGCTGTAGAGGCCAAGTCAATGGATATTTTTTAGGCAGAGATAGATTCTTGATTAGGAAGGGTGTAAGGGGTTATGGGGGGAAGGCAGGAGAATGGGATTAGTAGACGAGATAGATGAGCACTGATTGAATGGCGGAGTAGTCTTGATGGGCCGAATGGCCTAATTCTGCTCCTATCACGTCATCTTATGAAAGGACAAAGACCAGAAGTTATAACATAAAAAAGTTAATGCTTCACTTTTATAGAGAGGTGTTTTCATTTCGAAAGTAATGTCAAATTTATTGTCATATGCACATGTCTGATGAGGTACAGGAATAATGGAAATCTTGCTTGCAGAGTATCACAGGCACAGAGACTCAGACAAACACAAAGAGAGAATTCCTGAAGTGTTCAAAAGAATGCTGGAGGATGTAACTTTACTAGAAATCTTATAGGAATATGGGAAAATGTGCAGAAGGGTTGGGTGAACCAGATGTTCTTTCAAATAGCTGGTACAGGAAAAATGGGATGGAGGCCTTGTTTCTGTGCATAATTATATATATATACGATTCCTTGTAGGGATCTACAAAATAACATGAAATACTGATCAACAAAGAGCGCTATCCTTTCATTTACCAATACCTTTCATAAAAACATAGTTGCAGGAATAGGCCATTCAGCCCTTCCAGACAGCACCACTATTTAATATGATCGTGGCTGATCATCCAAAATCAGTATCCCGTTCCTGCATTCTCCCCATACCCCATGATTCCGTTAGCCCTAAGAGCTATATCCAACTCTCTCTTGAATACATCCAGTGAATTGGCCTCCACTGCCTTCTGTGGCAGAGAATTCAACAGGTTCACAACTCTCTGGGTGAAAACGTTTTTCCTTATCTCAGTCCTAAATGGCCTACCCCTTATTCTTAAAACTGCGACCCACTGGTTCTGGACACCCCCGGAAGATCGGGACCATTTTTCCTGCATTTAGCCTGTCCAATCCCTTAAGAATTTTATATGTTTCTATAAGATCCCCTCTCATCCTTTCATAGGTTGCAATGCCTCGAGGTGCCACAGGGCAGTGCGAGCCACTGGAATAACAGAAGACTCTTTTAATCACCCTCTGTTTTTGGTGAAGGCGAATCGTTAGTGCTCTGCGAGATGGTTTCTTCGTGCAGAAAGAGGATTGTCTTGTTGGCATGTAAAAATCTTAATGCAAACAGTACTTTACAAAAATCTGCACAACTCACCTAGCAGAGTTCATCACCTCAATGGGCCTACAAGGGGTTGGCAGAGTCAGGGCTGAACAGCTACAATAATTCTGTGCTACAATAATTTTAACTTAGGTCAGAGATAGGAACGTCAAGATAAGTAACCTATAGACCAAGGGTTCCCAACCTGAGGTAAATTTCATCCCCAGGGGTAATTTTCGCCAACCCAGGGGGTAAATTTGTTGATTCAGGATTTGTACATATTTTTTCTCATTGACTGACTGTGTTTGGTTCTGGCATTTCGGTATCTGTTCATTGCTAGTTGTTCATAAATAAGTGAAATAACATTGTTATGTGCTATTAAAGTTGCCAGGGGTAAACGGGACAAAAAAAAGGTTGGGAACCCCTGCTATAAACAGTATGCAGGTCATGTCATAGTTTTGATCAGCTGGCTGGAGTCATCGTCACACAGCGTGGAAACAGGCCCTTCTGCCCAACTTGCCCAGACTGACCAACATGTCTCATCTACACTGTGTGTGGGAGGGAACTGCAGATGCTGGTTTAAACCGAAGAGAGACACAAAAAGCTGGAGTAGCTCAGCGGGACAGGCAGCATCTCTGGAGAGTAGGAATGGGTGACATTTCGGGGCGAGACCCTTCTTCAGACTGGTTAGGGATAAGGGATACGAGAGATATAGATGATGATGTGGAGTGATAAAGAACAATGAATGAAAGATATGCAAAAACGTAACGTTGATAAAGGTATGCAAAAACATACTTCCTTTATCGACGTTACCATTTTGCATATTTCCCATTTATTTATTTATTATTTAAATGTTGTAATTGAAAATTATTAAATATTAAAAATGTATGTTAAAACTATATAAATATAATCACAGTTTAAGGATAAGGGGGAAGTCTTTTAGGACCAAGATGAGAAAAACATTTTTCACACAGAGAGTGGTGAGTCTCTGGAATTCTCTGCCACAGAAGGTAGTTGAGTCTAGTTCGTTGGCTATATTTAAGAGGGAGTTAGTTGTGGCCCTTGTGGCTAAAGGGATCAGGGAGTATGGAAAGAAGGCAGGTACGGGATACTCAGTTGAATGATCAGCCATGATCATATTGAATGGCGGTGCAGGCTCAAAGGGCCGAATGGCCTACTCCTGCACCTATTTTCTATGTTTCTATGTTTTTATAATGCATAAATTAAAAAAATAAAATAAAAAAATGTCTAAATAAACATTTTACTTGAGTTACCACTGCATGATGTAGACTAGGGACATAGCAATCATAAAGCATGAAAGTGCCCCATCTCCTGGGTGAAGTCCAGAGCATAGCTTATATTTCAGGGCAGTTTCTATATAATTGTCACTGGGCGAGGTGCCACAGTGGTGCAGCGGTAGAGTTGCTGCCTTACAGTGCCAGAGATGTGGGTTCCATCCCGACTGCGGGTGCTGTCTGTACGGAGTTTTGATATCAGATGAAGGGTCTCGACCCGAAATATCACCCATTCCTTCTCTCCAGAGATGCTGCCTGGCCCACTGAGTTACCCCGGCATTTTGTGTCTATCTTTGGATATCTGACGTTAGCTATAGAATGTGAACAGATCATGAGACCCAGTTCAATCCTGGCTGGTACAGGCATACTATACGAGAGAGTCCTGCACCATCAAATGTGATATATTATCACTGGAGACATTCAACCGAGGTGTGACCTGACTAAGATGTTAAAGGAAACTCAGTGGTATCGCAAAGCCCAAGGGCAGCACAGTGGCACAGCGATGGTGTTGCTGCCTTACAGCGCCAGAGACCAGGGTTCAATCCTGGCCTCGGGTGCTTGTCTGTACGGAGTTTGTACGTTCTCCCTGTGACCACGTGGGTTTTCCCCAGGTACTGTGTCTTGTATGTAGGGTGGAACTAGGTTAATTGGTAAAAAGAGTAAATTATCGCTAGTGTGTGTAGGATAGTGTTAGTGTCCAGAGATCGCTGGTCGCCGTGGACTCGGTGGGCCAAAGGGCCTGTTTCCACACCGTAGCTCTAAACTAAACCACACTAATGCATCCTGGGAAATAATGCTTATGTGGTATTTTCCAAGCTAAACTGACAATGAATTGGAGGGGGAACATTGTCCCCCTCTTCAATTAAAGGTGATCAAGCCAGCCATAGGGATCAAGTCATGGTAACGAAAGGTGATGAAAATTATTTCCTACCTGCTTCGTTTGTGTTTCCCCAGCCAGAAACCCAGCTATCAGTACCCGTAGGAAACGCTTGGCCATGATTCGGCAAACAGATTGGGCTTATTGTTCCTAACATCAGAACAAAATAAGGCAACAGTTACCTATCCTAAATACAGTTAACAAAAGTTTTTGTTGTATAACAGTGTTTTAACTATGTCCAATACATTTCTCAGTTACAGGTCGGTTTCAGTTGAGTTTATTGCAGGCACGTGCCATGAGTAATTAGTCAGGGTAGGCATTCAGTACTTAAAAAAATTAAACCGCGCATGCGCAGATTGTTCGCCCCGTTAAATAAATAAATAAATAAAAACAGTGGCAATTCAATTTGCCCAAGGCTTCCTAGTCTCCTTTATTCTGAATTACTGAATGGGGGGGGGGGGGGGGGGGGGGGGGGAAGGGTGATGGCAGATGGAAAGATGGAGAGATGGTGGGAGAAACGGGAGTACAGGGAATAGTTAAATCAGTTGTCATCTTATTGAATATCAACACTTGTTCAAGGGACCAATTGGGGGAACAGTTCCTTTCACAGCGTGTGGAGAGTCTGTGCTAGGGGTAAAGTTGTGGGGAGGGCACGAGTGTTGAGAAGGAGGTGTCAGGGATACTGCCAGTAACTCACTCACTCACAACTACCGCAGCTCTCCGGGCGCGAAGCCACGCACTGTAGCTGGGGATAGAAGCAGCTCGGAGAGCTGCAAGCGGCCACCGGGACCAACAGCAGAACTGGCCGCCACTTCAGCGCCTTCTGCCGGCCCGCTCACCTTTGGCAGTGCTCTCCATCGGAACACCTGTCACCTGCCGTTCGCCGACTTCGCTCATGACAGCGGCTTCCTGCAAATCCTTTAAAGTCCCACAGCCGAGTAACCTCAATCGCGCTGTCGGAATTTAAGGACACAAGTGAGGCCAGCGAACGGCAGGAGAGAGGTTTTTAGACGGAGAGCTGCCAGAGGTGAGCGGGGACCGGCAGAAGGAGCTAAGGTGGCGGCTGGTTCCGCTGTCCGGTACGGCGGCCGCTCAGCCACCCGAGCTACTTCTCTCCCCCCCCCACCCTCCAGCCTCAATGCGGTGGCATTCCACGCCTCCATGTAACGTGCAAGGAGCGTGCAAGTGGCAGTATCCCGATCCCCTCCTTCAATACATTCATGCCCTCCCCGCAACTTTACCCCGGCCAGACTCCTCAAACGCTTGGAAAGGAGCTCTCCCCCCACCCCCACACCCCGGGAAATACGATATTTAAAAACATAACCAATAAATGTACTTACCACATCATTGGTACACGAGCTCCATTCTTCTCTCGCTGTTTCCGAACATACACTTAAAATATTGACAAACCATATTTGAAAACCCCGCCAAGAAACTAGCGCTGCGCATGCGCAGTAGACTGATGCGCATGCACAGTGCTGTAAAGGCAGAATTTCTGCTGCCTTCAGCCCCGCTTGAAACTGACGGCTTCAGGCAGCGCTGAAGGCACGTGGGCTGCACAGAGCTTCCCGTGTTACAAGCGCTGCGGATGAAAGGCACGGAGAATTATGCCTACCTAAGAGATCGATCTTACATAGGCATAATTCTCCCATGCCTTTACTATTTATATTTAATAATGACTATATTATAATTTTAGTCAGGGTAGGCAGTGCCTACCTTGCCTACCCTGACGGCACGTGCCTGGTTTATTGTCACCGTCTACTAAGGTACAGTGAAAAGCTTTTGTTGTGTGCTAACCAGTCAGCAGAAAGGCAATGATTACCATTGATCCATTTACAGTATATATACATGATAAGGGAATAACGTTTTGTGCAAGGTAAAGCCAGCAAAGTCCAATCAAGGATAGTATGATCAGTTAGACACAAAGCGCTGGAGTAACTCAACAAATGTTTGTCACTGGCCCCGATTTGTCCTGGTCTTTTCTCGCTTCCAGCTCTTCCCCCCATTCTCCTACTCCTCTCCCCCCCCCCAACTCTCTACTTTCAGTCTGAAGATCATGAGTGATAGGAGCAGAATTAGGCCATTCAGCCCATCAAGTCTACTACGCTATTCGGTCATGGCTGCTCTATCCTTCCCTCCAAACCCCATTCTCCTGCCTTCTTCCCATAACCTATGACACCTGTACTTGTCAAGAATCTATCTATATCTGCCTTAAAGACAGCCACTGACTTAGCCCCCACAGTCTTTTGTGGCAAAGAATACCACAGATTCACCACCCTCTGACTAAAGAAATTCCTCCTCATCTCCTTCTAAAAGAACGTCCTTTAATTCTGAGGTGAAGATCTCTTGTCCTAGACTGAAGAAAGCTCCCGACCCGAGGCGTCACCAATCTTATTTCTCTAGAGATGCTGTCAGAATCCGCTAAGTTACTCCAGCACTTTGGAACTATCTTTGGCATAAACCAACATCTGCAGTTCTTTATTTCGACATTCCTCAGTGATGTGTTTGTGGCCATCTTACTAAAGAAGGAGGACCTATAATTATATGGGCTGGCGCCAGTACCCGCCGGAGTGGTACAATATCATGGTAAAGCATCTATTTTTGCAAGAGAGCATCAATATTCCTATGACACCATTTCAGGGCAGTGCATGGATGCTTCACTGGGTATCTGGCCAACATTCATCTCTCACCAGATTCATTTGGTCAGTCAGGATTATCTTGATATTCAAGATTCAAGATTTAATTTTTAATTGTCATTGTCAGTGTACAGTAAAGAGACAACGAAATGCATTTGGCATCTCCCTGGAAGAGCGACACAGCAAATGATTTGAATAAATAATAATAAGTGTCCGGGGGGGGGGTGATTGGCAGTCACCGAGGTACGTTGTTGAGTAGCGTGACAGCCGCCGGAAAGAAGCTGTTCCTGGACCTGCTGGTTCGGCAACGGAGAGACCTGTAGCGCCTCCCGGATGGTAGGAGGGTAAACAGTCCATGGTTGGGGTGAGAGAGGTCCTTGGCGATGCTGAGCGCCCTCCGCAGACAACGCTTGCTTTGGACAGACTCAATGGAGGGGAGCGAGGAACCGGTGATGCGTTGGGCAATTTTCACCACCCTCTGCAATGCCTTCCAGTCGGAGACAGAGCATTTGCCATACCAAACTGTGATGCAGTTGGTAAGGATGCTCTCGATGGTGCAGCGGTAGAAGTTCACCAGGATCTGAGGAGACAGATGGACTTGAGACATATTTGTGAGAGTTTAGTCTAGTTTTGAGATACAGCGCAGAAACAGGTCCTTTGGCCCATTGAGCCCGCGCCGACCAGCGATCTCTGGACACTAACACTATCCGACACACACTAGGGGAAATGTACAATTATACCAAGCCAATTAACCTGCAAACCTGCACGTCTTGATAGAGTGTGGGAGGAAACCAGAGCACCCAGAGAAAACCCACGCGGGTCATGGGGAGAACGTACAAACTCCATACAAACAGCACCCGCAGTCAGGATGGAACACGGTTTTCTCGTGCTGTAAGGCAGTAACTCTACCGCTGCGCCACTGTGCCAGCCTAAAGCTTGCTGTGTACAAACTGGCTACAAAGGTCCCATCACTTCATCAGCAATTGTCTGCAAAACACTTTGACATCCAGAAATGAACAGAAACACAGGGAGATGGGAGATGCGGTATCTAGTTTCCTGACAGCTCAAGCCCAATATCGGACGTTCCTGCTCCACCCAGTAGGCCCGGCTCACCCAGTGCAAACCAAGGACCCTCGCTGTGGCCTGGGAACCCACCTAGAGGTCCAGCTCGCCTGCCCAGAGAGGAAGGAGTTGGACAGAGGGCCGGTAAGCAGAGTGGCTGCAGGAGACAGTGTACTACCTCGACGGGGGAGTAGGCCGCTCAAGGCCCTGCAACAGCCTGGGACTCGGCTGGACCAGGCGCAGCTCCAAGAGGTCGAGAGCGTGGACCGGACGCAACCTACAGTGGTGGAGCAGCAGCGGAGAACACCACGACTACGCTTGGCCAGGCCGACCCTGCAACAACACCAGGGCAACGGGCCTTCAAGGTCAGGCCCAGAACCCTGCAGTTACAACAAATGGAACTTGAAAATGATTCCAAACTGGCGACTCTGTATACGGCCTCAGTGTACTACTGCTATACACTTGCATTGTATGGGAACTGCTTATCTAAGATGTATCTAAATGTTTATGTATGGTGATACTTGGACTGAAGTGTATACAAAAATGAATTTCACTGTACCTCGGTACATTTGACAATAAAGTATTGTTACATTTGACAATAAACCATTGATACACCAATAAAGTTTGGAGATGCCCAAGAGGCCAAAAGTGAGGAATGAATCATTTTCAGAGCATTGTCGGTCTCCACAGGTTTACAATTGTGGGCTTGAGGGACACCATAAAGGTCTGAGAAATTGAAGAATGAAAATATAATATGTAAGTGAGGGCAGAAGTATTGCCAGCTATCAAAATGCCAAACTGGAAACAAACTGGACTCAAGAATGTTGATGAATCTAAAATCGTTTTTCCCTGAAGTATTGTGTACAGTTTTGGTCTCCAAATCTGAGGAAAGACATTCTTGCCACAGATGGAGTACAGAGAAGGTTCACCAGACTGATTCCTGGGATGTCAGGACTTTCATATGAAGAAACACTGGATAGACGCGGCTTGTATTCGCTAGAATTTAGAAGATTGAGGGGGGATCTTATAGAAACTTACAAAATTCTTAAGGGGTTGGACAGGCTGGATGCAGGAAGATTGTTCCCGATGTTGGGGAAGTCCAGGACAAGGGGTCACAGCTTAAGGATAAGAGGGAAATCTTTAAGGACCTAGATGAGAAAAATATTTTTCACACAGAGAGTCGTGAATCTGTGTAATTTCATTTCGGAGTCACGTGAGTGACTTCGTGAAGAGCCCGCCGGCGCGCATGCTCGACATATCGTCGTATCGCGTTGCTGCGAC